>CM031242.1:948254873-948363434 GCA_018340775.1 Taxus wallichiana var. yunnanensis
GCACATGTCTCACATTTGTCGGTGTTCTAACAATACCATCATACATTTTAATTCTAATACTCCCTATCCCAACAGTTTTACATGTAACATCATTACCCATGTAAACTACCCCATCATCAATAGATTGATATGTAGAATACCAATTCCTATGCAGACACATGTGATGGGATGCCCTAGAATCAATTAACCAGTCATAATGGTACTGTGAGACAATATAAGTAGATAATACCTCATCAACCATACCTGAGTCCTTCTCGGCTATGTTAGCCTCCTTTGTAGAGTCCTCCTCCTTAGATGCCTCTTTACGTTTCTAGAAATATTTCTTCAGGTGTCCTGATTTGTTATAGAACCAACACTTCAAATTGCTCTTTTTTCCCTTTGACTTGGATCTAGCTGGGCCCTTCGAATGTTGTCCCCTCTCAGTAGTTCTGCCTCTGGCCATCATAACTTCATTGTCAAAGTTTCCAGAGAAGATCTCTTTCGAGTTTCCTCAGATATCATAGCTCCAACAACAACATCAAAGCTAATGACCTCTTTAGAACTAAAACTAATAGAGGTTACGAAATGATCCCAAGATTCAGGTAGAGAACTTAATAATGTTACCATCTTATCTTCATTCAAAATTTTGTCACCCATGCTGTCCAATTTACAAATAAGAGTATTAAAAGTATTTAAATGTTCTGAAATTGTCATACCTTCCTTCATACGCAAGGTATACAGCTGACGCTTCAGGAGGATTCTATTCGTCAAGGATTTAGTCATATACAAGCTTTCTAGTTTTGTCCAGAGTCCTGCTGCTGTTGTTTCAGACACGATGTTGAATAATACATCGTCGGCCAAACATAGGTGAATAGCACTGAGAGCATGAGTTTCCATCTCATCCTAGTCATCATCTTCCATACTCGCGGGTTTCTTTTCCTTTCCTGCGAGCGCCTTCACAACACCCTGCACACACAGTATATCCCGCATCTTGACCTTCCATAACTCGAAGTTATTGCTACCGTCAAATTTCTCGATCTCAAATTTAGCACTCTGTGTCTTTGCCATCACGCTTCAACGCAGCGAATGAATTCTCCCTTCAAACTCGCCCCTCATGGCCTCCCTCCAACCTTGCTCTGATACCACTTATTGGAAACTTAGATAGCCACAAAAAGATTAAACACAACAAAATATAAAGCGAGTAAACGAAATTAAATAGCCAAAAAAGACACAAACCATAAACACAAATTTACATGGTAAAACCCTCAAGAGGGAAACATCCACGGAGCAATGGTATCGATTCTCTTATTGTTCAAATCTGGAAATTACAATCAGCACAACTCTTCCTCTTACAACTCTATTTTTTTGTGTGTTTAGCCTCAATGGGCATACATGGATTTATAGCATTCTCACAAAACTGAATTCATTAATACGTTCCTATCCATATTCTAACTAAAGTTGTCTTGTTACAATAGAAGCTGAATAATAGGATCTTGATCCACCAGAAGAGGAATGGTTGTCATCTAATCTCAACAGCACCACCTCATGGTGTGATCTAACATCTAAATGAAGGCGAAGCCTAATTCTGCGTAAAATAGAAAAATCCATGGAAGATAACCTTGACTTGGCGTATAAATGATTCAATAGTATACAAGTCCTCAGTATTGCACCAAAATATACATAAGCAGAAGCTCTATTCATCTTTGCATGGGGATTTTCTCATTAACGACCCAGAATAGAAAACTCATAGCATGTCACAAAACTCTCAAAAGCAAGCTACCATGAAAGACTATGACCAATAATGGTAAAGACCTAACATCCATTTAAAAGAAATAGGGCGAGATAAAATTTAAATCTTAAACCTAATGATGTACAAAAACATGTACATGGATTAAATTCAATCCATGGTGGTATATTTGAATCTAGCCCACTAAGAAGAAAACCATGACAACCATAAAATCTAATCAACAATGGTGGCGAGACAATGAGCTCAACCCTTCGAGAGCACAAAGAGGTAACAATTTCATGGCTCAAAACCCAACAGTTAACAATCTTGGACACAATCTCCAACAACAATAATGGCCACCATAGAAGGAAATTCCAGCAGCCTAACACTACTATCCCGATGCTTCTTTCCTCTCTCACTTTTTTCCTCTTACTGCAACTATAAATTACTATTGGATTTACAATGTTTTCCTTGGTTTCTACGTGTTAAAGCTCGTGAGTCTGAAATAAAGTGCTTGTATTATTTAGCAAGGAAAACTTGACAGATAGATGTATCCTTTGGGTCGCCATGCCCTGACAGCACCGTAGCCACACTCCACCAACCTCTCCCCGCCACCATTAAAGATCTAACCACTCCCACTTAACTTCCCAATGCTTTCCCTCCTTTCCTTATTATTTTTCATCTGTTTTTTATTAAATATTTAAAACAAACATTGGGCACTAGAGTTTCGAGAAAAACATTCATTTCATTGATAATAACAATCCTATAATGGAAAAGAAAATCGGGATAAAATTTGAAATAAGCCATGGATGGAAAAAACAAATAGAAAGATATTATAATTACTATAGGGAGTTTATATACATTGGTAATCACGCAAGAGATGAAGCTTACAATTCTTTTTGATCATTCTAACATGGGATTTGTGTAAGCACACAATAGATCCTTCTTGTATTTATTTTTCGATTATACGACTTAAAAATTTGGAGGGTAGAAGTTTTTCTTAAAATGTATCGCATCTGAAAGGTCAACATGATGTTGGGCACACGCATTGAGATTACATCTTAGGGAGGACAAGTGCGGATATGAAATGTGGGGTCAAGCGGTGCAACCACCCTTAATTAATTGATAAATGCATTCTTGTGTTAATGTTATTTTAAGGGAAACTAAAATATGATCGAGATAGTGGGAGTTCGGATAATATATGGTGGAAAATGTAAATTTGTAGTGTAGTCAAACATGAAATGAAGGATGTTTTAAGGAAATAATGTCCTTCTTTAATGCCCATATCAATCTACAAAGTGTTGAACCCTTGCAGTGTTTTAAGGAAATAATTTCTTAAGGCTAAGACTTGGGAGAAGAATGTTCCTTCCCAAAGAATCACACTATTTATATACAGGAAAATTAAACCAAACTAAAATAAAAAAATTATTAAATAAAAACACCTTTCATCCTTCACAATCTTCGGTGATGAGCCCATACTTCTCAATATTAGTATGAGATTGGGAACAAAGGAATTCCTTACTCGGGTTCATTTTGTCTTTGGAGTTAACCTCTTGCCTTATATTGCTAGCATGGGAAAACAAGTAAGGAGCCCATTTCAAAAACAAACAAACAAAAATTAATCAATAAATCCTTTAGAAATCTTAATCAAAGTGCTTAATCAAAAATATCCGACGAAGTTGCTTATGTTAAAGAGAGACAACAAATCCTTCATCTTGATCTTGTCAATGAGTAGGCCATTTATGGATCTAAGTCAAATAAAAACATATAAATTAGAATCATCTTCGTATCTATAATATAATATTTACCAAGATGAGTTACATTTTTCTCGTATGGATCATTGTTAGACTTTTTGTCTCCACATCCATTGTCTTCACTTGCATATCACTATTTACCTTGTTATCATGTCCTCTTTGGCTCTTGGTGATGAGCTCTCACATCTTCCTAGTTATATTGAGTCACGAATGGAGTGAAATTCCATATCATTTTATCATTTACATTTCGCCAATTGAATTTAATGCTTCTAATTATATACACTCGATTTCAAGTAGTGCACCATTTTTACTTGAGTTGTAAAATACCAAAAACATTTTACGCATACCCGTAAAGTATGTGACAATTAAATGAACATCAAATTTAAGGTGAAAAAATATTCACTAACAATTTATAAATATTATAATTATTGCATGCCTTAGATATTATGTACAAACTAATAAAATAACTAATCATTCAAGATTTAACAAATTTAAGATAAGCACATTGAGATTAATATCCGTCAATAATTATTAAATAAATATATTTAATATGTGTATTAATATATCATATATGTTTAAATTTCATAATTTTCATGGGTCAATTTACTTGTCAATATAGGTTTAGGAAAAACACCAAGCCAAAGTTTAGGTTTTATTTAACATGGACATTGTAATATTGCTCTTAATTTTGGCTAAAAGTATATATTTATTAAATTATTAATGGTTGGGAAATCATTTCTATTATTATTTTTATTAATAAATTTTAAGTTTCAATGAATTTTCATAAATTACACAAACCACTATTTAGGACCCATCTTTTTCTTACTTTTTCATGGTATGTGTTAGACTATTCCTTTAGTTTTCTTATTGAATTTATCTCTTCTATTATTTTGGGTGTGTGATTGAACTTCCTTTTTCTTTTTTACATTATATCTTTTACAGTCTCAGGACCGGCCTTAAATTTTAAATACACTTTGGTTTAATTTATAATTACAAATTAAGATTTTGACATAAACAATTTTAAAGAATAAAATCAAAAATTCTTATTAACTTTCCACTTAAAATATTAAATATACAAAATATTTGATTGTTGACCAAACTAACTTACCATTATATAACTTGTTAGATAAAATAAAGTTAAAATTAAAGTGTGATCTATTAGAAATGAGGCTTTATATCCCTTACTATAGACAAAGTCTTTAATAGTTGACCAAATTAACATAGCTCTGATAACCTCTTTCAATTAGGTCTCAGTAAAGAACCCCTAAACTCTTAAATGTTGATCATAGGTTCGAGCCTCCCTTGTTAATAATCCCTTATAAAAATTACAGCAAAATGTATAAAGCATTTACAGTGTTTTTGGTATGTATAATTTTGAAAAATATATAATTCCACTTTCAATTTGTTTTTCTTTCCGAATGAAAGCACTTGAATAATTCTTGGAAATTTAGCTCTATGGTGCGCAACATTGTGAGAGACTAAACACCTAAGACAATATAAACTCCACCCATGGGAATAGAGACCGTAGGGGACTCCAATTTTTATTCACCCATCATAAGTATGATATTATGGCATTTCCTTGAACATTGGATTGTGCCAACATCTCGCAACGTTACTTGAAATTTAGTTGTTGAGTAGATTAAACAATTTATCATTGTTGCCAAATTATTATTGATGAAATTATGGGTACTCCCAAAGTAAATCAATACCATGACCTTCTTATTCTTGAGGTAACTCCACCACCTAAATGATTTGCAGATTTTTAATATCGATGGAGCCTGGCATGAGATAGTTGTCTGGGAATATTCCTATTATTCATCTAGTTTTTCAACTTCATCACTAGATCTTTCATCTTCTTATTCTTTCAAACGGTTCCTTCAATGTAAAATAATTTCTTCTCTACACATTTATGTCCTCTACTCCATTTATGATCACAATTGAAACATAAACCCTTTTCTCTTTTCTCTTCATTTTTGAGGAGTCAACCTTGTAGGTTGAGGAAAGGATGGTACTGAGGTGTTATGATCTCTAATGCTAGTGATAGTATACCTCTCTAAAGATAATAATTTTTGCTTCACCCTATGTGTCATGATAATAGAATAAAAATAGAGGATGGATTAGAATATTTACCTCATGTTGGATGTGATCCTTGAGACCACACAAGAATAGATGATTTAAATTTTCATTGATACTTATATCTACCCATAATGAAAAGATTTTGAATTGTTTAATGTAATCCTTTACAAACCTTGGGTGTCATAGCTTTTCTAATTGGCTAAAAATTTCTAAGCCACATTACTACTATAGTGCATTTGTAGCTCTTCTCGTAAAACTAACCATGTGACATTAAGAGCCTTCTTCATCTTTTGAATATACAATAATTGATACTAGTTGACTTATTCTGATTCTAAATAATGGGATTCCATAACAATCCTCATTCCATTTAGGACTTGATGTAGATAAAAAAATCCATTTGGTTGATCGAGGTGATTGTATCATTCCCATTGAACTTATGCATTTCCACTTTTGGAATAATGTTATGCTATTAGTTAAAATATACACCATGTTGTGCAAAGGATCCTCCTTTCTTGGAGTTATTTGGATCTATGTGTTCATTGTTTTAGGAACCCTTATAACTGGAATTGGATTTTTTCATTGTTAATTCTTGAAATAATGTGCATCATCTCCTTCCTCAGCATGTTAAACCCAAGCTACATTTCATCTTTAAGTTTACCTTCCATTTTACCTTCCAAAGATAAGAAGTATGTGGTTGAGGTCATCCTTAATTTCCATATTATGAACCTTTTGTTGAATTTGGTTGATTTTTTATGATACTTTAGAACCAAAAGATTAAATATCCATATGTTTGTTATTTAGAGTGATTTGTGGAGTGGCTTAACCCTTCTGTTATCCAAATAACCCTCAGTATTTGGATAAATTTTACTTTCACTCTAGCTATGATGTTTCACATTTCAGGTTGCGTGCCCACATGATTGCTCATTTGGCACCATTTTTATAGGTTGTAGTCCTTCCGTGCACTCCCTGTTCCATTCAATTCTTCCTCACACCCATCTGTAGACCCCTTCCAAATTGGCTAAGTTTTGGGTCATCTTGTCACGTGCCCTCTTTCCTTTCTTCTTCAGTGCACCCTTCCTCGCCTTCGTATTCATGCCCCACTTCCATACTCTCCTTTCATATTCTTCTCCCCTTCCCATTTCTCCCCTTTCAAATCTTCCTCCCCATGTGTGCCTTCTTTTCTGTCCCCTCGCACCATATGCATGCGCATCCTCTCTGCTTTCCTCTCTCGTGCTTCCATCTTGTCGCGTGCCCTGCTTCCTTGTCACCTTCTTTCCACGTGCCCTTAAGTGTATTCTTGTTTCTTCCTTTGCAATACTGATCTCCTTCCATTTTCAATCTTCCATCTAGCAGAAATGTTCAATCAAGGCCCGAATCGGTTAAGTATGAAAAAGGCCAATGAAAACCTCCACATGTCTCTTTGGCACACTTTTGATATGGTGCACAAAAGTAGAGACCCCAAACAAACGTGGGCTCTCCACATGTTTAGGGCCCGAGAAAAGTTATCATGTTATCCAAAATTTACCCCTCAAGGTAATTTTGATAACATGCATCAAATTCTTCACTCTTGAGCAAGTAGATTGATTCAAGGCCCAAAATCATGTTTTTGGGGTCCCTTTGGTTCCTCTCTAACTTCCCCATCCAAGGAAAAAATCTAAGAAGTTAGAAAATTAAAAAAATCCAAAAAATGAAGTCATAGGCATGTTTTAATGCATTGTGGGTTTGGAGGTTACGGGTTGTACTAGTGTGGATCATACTAAGGTTTGTCGTACCAAGTTTGCAGCCAAAATACAAAGGAATCGAGCGATGCGGACATTTTTGTCCCAAGTGGTCTGCGGGATAGTTGGCATGTCGGGACACACGGGACGCGATCGACCAATTTTTCCACAAATCAGCCTATTGAGGGTGGTGTGGATATTTTCATCCGGACACGGATCGGGACAAAAGTACACGTGGGACACGTAAAGCTAAATTGTTGCACAAGGGGCCAAGCTAAATGGGATGCGTCCGATGCGGAAGTCAATGGCCCTCATGGCCTAGTCACGGAAGACACGCAGGATAAGGAATCCCATATCAGCTGATGTGGAAGAATTTTTCTGGGACAGATGGGACACGCGGACCCAATTTTGCCGAAATAGCTGCAGCAAAGAGGAAAAGTCAAAGTTTGACCTCCCGAACTTCAAACGGCCATAACTTTTGTCTCCGAGCTCCAATTTTAATAAAATTGGATTTTGGAACAAGCATGATGTCCTCTACGCACAAGAACAAGAAAAATATTCATCTCGATTCAATTAATGCTCATTCCTGTCAAATGACAAAAATGCCTGGAAGACCCAAAATAACTGCCCGCACTCAGAAGGTCATAACTTTTGCATTTCTCAACTAAATCACATAAAATTGGTACCGTTGGAATCGTGGCTCTGAGCCCAATGCAAAAAATCAATAAATATAGGATTTGATGAGAAATTGATAAATAGTCTTCATAAAACGTGGCTGGATTCATAACAATGTTTTATTTGGTAGTTGGGAGTGCCATTAAGAGGCATGGTCATCATTATTTCTCTGCTGCAGCACTGGGACAGCATGGGGATCCTTTTGTAGGTAATATACAATCATTTCATTCCATTTAATGCATCTTATAAGTGGTTGAAAGACAGATTTCAGGATTTTCATTTTCCCCTCCTCTCTCTCTTATTCTTTTTCTATAAATTGGAGTGTTGGGCTCATTGTAAAGGGAGGTAGTTTTATTGTAGCAAAGCTCTGTAAAAATTGCTTTGTGAAGCCAATGTGCTGCAGGACCTTGTAGTGGACTCCTTGCATGGTGATCTAGGCCCTTATCTTGTAATAGATTGAATTGTGCATATAATAAAGTAATAAATACAAGTTTGTGGATACATCTTCCCCTACTGTGTTTTCTTGCACTCTTCTTGCCCTTTCAACCTTCATTATAAGAATATTGTGTCTATTTTTATGCTCTTACAAGGACTCATTATTATTGTGCATGTATGAAATATTGTTGTGAATGCATTTTGCTAGATTGTGGAGAACTGTTATCACCCCTTCTAATGTGCACTTTGCTTTCTATATCTCATACATTGGAAGACTACCCTCACCCTCCTTTTCTTGTGTATCACCACTGTAGTGTAGGATTTCATTTTATGCATTCTCTCTCTTTGGTTTGTTGGAAAGTTAGAATAGGAAAATTAGTTTTGCTGCATTAGAGTTATTGTGGCAAGTAGTTTAGGAGCAAGAACCAATCGTCTCTCGGAGGTCTATCTCAAGTAGCAAGTCCCACAACTTGGAGATAGTACCCATGTTATCCAATCACACCGTGAGCTCAAATATATGCACTTGTGTAAACATAAGGGTGTTGTGATTCGGTGATAATAGTTACACGGGCCGTTGAAAAAGTATAAGAACTAGCGAGAAACGCCATGTGTCATCTCGACACGACTTCAAGGGTAACATCTATAGGAAGTCCTCAAAAAGCACAGGATCTCCATGTATCCATGGCTCGAGAAAGTTGCACCGGTTGTTGAAAGGTTTAACGCCACAAAAAAATATCCATGTGCTTCATCGACACCACTTCAAAGGTGAGAACCGGAGGCGGGTCCTAAACGAGCACTCGGCCTCGACGTGTCTAGGGTCAAACACAAAGTGTCTTCGCCAAACAAAAGGTACTTAAGTAGAACATAAAGGAAACAGAATGGGCCCGCAAATGATGTCAAGTGTCTAATCAACACAACTTCAAGAGTGAAAGGAGGGGGGTGAAATCTTAAGATGCGTGGGGCTACCACATGGATCTTGCATGGATAGACTCTTTTAAATATTGTGAGCCCATGTTAAACACCCGACCCTAACCTTCAGACAACCATATCTTTCAACTAGGAACTCATATTTGAGCAAGGAGGACTTTTTGGAAAGCTTTCAACATTTTCTACTCACTTACCACCATAGTGAAAAAAATACAATCAGCCATTTTCAAGGATTTCGGGTTTCTCACCTACCGCCATAATGAAGAACAAACCTCTTTTCTTTCTCAACAAGGAACAACACATGGAGGCATGGGTTTTATAGTGGAACTCATCATTGTTGGAGTAGGTGAATTCAATGAAATCTTAGGGTGATTGAAGTAAGTTTTTGAATTTCATCTATCTCTCTCTCTCTGATTCCTCCTATATATTGTGAGGGGAATTTTTTCTAGTGTTGGTCATCTTTTCTCTCCTTCCCCCTCCCTCTTTCTTCTCTAGGGTAAAATATGGAATTTAAGCCTCCTCTCTTTGCTTTGTAATAGTGTTTTCCTACCTCTTTCCCACTAATGGTGTACTTTGTGAACTCATGGAGCAATATAATTTCTTTCATGATGCATTTTGTCCATCCTTTTTTTATTTTACTATCTCTTCTTGCCTCTCACCATTGCAGGGTATACTTGTGCATATTTCTGATGTCTATTACTGGTTTTGAGAGATGTGTTTAGTGGGTTTGAAGTGGTGTTCTGTGTGAACTTTATATTTTTCTATGATGCATCATCCATCTTCTCCATTTCTCACCTCTCTCCATTTCGTAGTTGGATTTGTGATCAGCAACTCCACTTTTCTTGGTGCTATCACCTCTGTAGTGTAGGATTTCTTTATTTTCATGCTCTCTCTCATTGTCTCCTTGGAATCGTTATATTAGAAGTAGATAGTCACATTTCCTTCCTTAGAAGTAGTCTAGCATTAGGATTAGGTAGAAGAAGCCAGCCTTCTTCGGAGGACCATCTCAAGTTTGCAAGTTGCACAACTTGAGAGATGGTCCAATGTTATGCAGGTTACACTGGATGCCCCATCCAAAATTAGGCCATTCGGGGGGTGTTATCATTTCACATCAACAGTTATTTCATGCCCATTGGGAAAGGTCTCAAGCACCTTACCACTTTACTTCATCAGTTTCGATGTGATCTTGGTGATGATTTTAGTCTTTGGAGGCACTTTCAAGCACATTTGGCGACTCCATCTTGTCAACAACACCTTCTCGAAATTGCAAACCTTCTTCCCATCTATTTTCATCCATTCCCCTTCCATATCTTTCATTCTCTTCCATTTTATGAAGTTGTGCAAATCACATATTCATTCCCATCTTGAAATTCACAGTCATATTAAAGAACAGCAGTGCAATCCGCCTCCAATATATTTCACAATCCTCCGAGATCGCTGCTATGAGCAAATCCAAAATAATTGTGGCTACCCCTATGAGCAATACCGTGATCGGTTCGATATGGAACCTACCAAGAGGGATATACATGCAGTTAAATATATTACATGGAGAATGTTGATCTACATGAGAAGATTCAAAAGATGGAGGTGAGCATGGTGCAGTCTAGGGCTACAACACAGATGAAAGCTTTCAGAATGTGTTGTAGGGCACCTTGTCCATGGGAAGGCCATTTCTAGGACACTACTGCCCATAGGAGAAGCTTGACTTCATGGCTGAAATGCTTCCTCAACTTTCACAATGGACCGAGGAGATATAGGCCTACAAACTTGGTGCCAAGAAACCTTGTCAATGGGTAAGTCCTATACCATCTTCTAGTCATTTTATCTCCATTCTCCAGAAACATCATCTCAACTCCGAGATTCAATTTCCAAACTTCCGATTTTCTCGCTTCTATTGTTGAATTCCCTTCTCCATCTTCTAGTCTCCCATCCCATCTTAATTGCTCTTCCCTTTTCCCTTTCAAATCCAAGTCCCCTCCACAAGATCCAAAAGAAATACCTTCCCCTCTACCATAAATAAATAAAAACTAGTGGAGACCGCACCCAACACTCCTACTCTCTCGACTCCATGTCGGAAGATTCTCCAAAATCTAGTCAAGGAGAACAAGAAGAAGAAGAGCCAAGAAAAGAAGAAATAATTAGAAGCTTGGCTCTTAGATTCGAGAATGGGAAAGATTCCCTTGTTGGTTAAGCCCATGGAGGAGATTGAGGTAAAGCCACAAGTGGTGGAAGCTTCAATGCATCACAAGCGAGGGAAGAAGGAGATAATCCAAATTCCAAAGAGGAGGAGTGTATTCTAGTTGTGGAGGAGCACCATACGGTTCAGAGAGGCTTCAAGTGTAGAGAAGGCCATAGAAGAACTTTCAGTTCTTTCTCCCACTTTTTCCCTTCGGATCTCGATGTCGAAGAAGAGTTTGAGCTTTCAAATTCTATGTTCAAAGATGAGGGAAACCATGGTGAGAAAATTGTATATCTGAAGGACACCATGGAGGAGGTCAAGCACATGCACCAGGATGATAAGGAGGAAGATTATCTATCTGATTTAGAGGATTACTTCAATGTGGAGGATCCCGTGGAGATCACATAATTTTCTCCTCAATCATATACTGCCTTCCAAGCACATGATTTCACCGTCACGAGGAAATCATTCAAGGAAAACAACCTACACTTCGTAACAACCCTCTCGGAACCAAGGTTGGAGGATCCTAATCTTCCACGTTCTTCTCAGGTGGAGGAAGGAAAAGAACATGAAGTCACCATCTCTTCCACATCATTCACCCAGGAAGGTCCACAGGAAGACTCCATTCTTGGAGTTGAATTTCAAAACAAAGGGCACATCCATCGCATCGGACCTTTCCCCGATCGGTACTTGGATTCACTAGAGCCAAGAGAGGAGACAACACTAGTCATGCTTACTTCTGAGCATGAGGATGAGTTTCAAAGTACCAAGGATTAGATTCAATGCCTCTTCAATCCAAATGCAGAGAAACTAAAATAGGTATTTGTCTTGTTTCCAGTTGATACCTTGATGATTTGGGTGAAGGATCGGCCTCTTGTTAGTTTTTCACTCATAATGATAGCCATGTTTAGCTCTAAATCATATACATGGCTGCCTATTTTGATAAAGGAAGCTACTTTTCCCTGTCAGTTGTAGGATTTTTTTAAGTTCCCTTTGTTTTTATTTAGCGTAGAGTAGGTAGGTTTGTTTTTAGTAGAATAAGTTCTTTTCGCACACTCTACATATCCCACATGGGGTATGTATAATTTTCAGTTTTGTATATAGCGGTATTGAGTTGTTTTTTTTTCTCCAAGGTTGTATCATTATACAGTTCGATGTGCCTCTAAGGTGAATGTCATAGAATTCCATTTTAGGGACAAGTGAATGCTTTAGGTCAAGACCATTTTCTACTCTCAGAAATCTCATCTTCAATATTTTCTTATGAAAATTGAGAGTGCGGACAGTGAGGCAGTTCGGGGTCACTAAGTGTAAGCAGTCGAGTTCAAGTTTCAAGAGAAAGATCAATATCAGGCTATCATTCATGACTCCATGCCCAATGGATACTTCCAGGACACCGATCTTTCCATATAGTAGGAAGATGGCCCCAAATTCTCCAAATTGTTATCCAAATAACCCTCCTAGCTATTTGGATGACTTTTACCTTCACTCTGGCTCTGATGCTTCACATTTCAAGTTGTGCACCTAAGGGATTTCTCATTTGGTGCCATTTTTTAGGATGTAGTCCTTTTGTGCACTCCCATGCCACACATTCTTCCACGCGCCCCTTTGCAGATGCCTTCCAAATTGGCTAAGTTCAGGGTCATCCTGTCGCACAACCTCTTTCCTTTCTACCGTCGCACTCCCTTCCTCAATTGGGTATTCACATCCCACTTCCATACTATCCTTTTGCATTTTTATCCCCTTCCCATTTCCCCCTTTCACATATTCTTCCCACTCATGCACCTTCTTTTCTATCCCCTCACACCCTATATGTGGGCAACCTCTCTAATTTCCTCTCTCACACTTGTATCTTGCTCTCCCCACCCCGCTCCTTGTTGCCTTCTTTCCGTGTACCCTTGTGAGCCTTCTTGTTTCTTCCTTTACATTCTTCTCTCCTTCCATTTTCCATCTTCCATCTAGCAGGCAGTGTTCAATCGAGGCCCGAATTGGTGAAGTATGAAATAGGCCAACGGAAAACTCCACGTGTCTCTTTGGAAAAAATTTTATATGGTGCACAAAAGCGGAGACCCCAAAAAACATGGGCTCTCCACATGTCTAGGGCCTTGGAAAATTACACCGGCCATTGAAAAATTCTAAGAACCAGTGAAAGGTGCCATGTGTCAGCTCGATACAATTTCAGGGGTAGAATCCAAAGGCAGTCCCCAAACAAGCACAGGCTCTCCACATGTCCATGGCGCGAGAAATTTGCATTGGCCATTAAGAGGTATGACCACCAGCGGAAGCCTCCACATGCTTCATCGGTGCAACTTCAAAGGTAAAATTAGGAGGCAGGTCCCAAACGAGTGCTAGTCCTCCATGTGTATAGGGTCAGACATAGTGTCTTTTCCAAATAGAGGGGACTTAGGTAGAATATAAAGGAAATAGAGAAGGCCTACAAACAATGCCAAGTGTCCAATCTATACAAATTCAAGTGTGAAAGGAGGGGGTGAAATATTAAGACACATAGGGTTGCCATGTGGATCTTGCAAGGATAAACTCTTTTAAATATTATGAGCCTGCATTAAACGCTAGAACCTAACCTTTAGATAGCCATATATTTCAACCGGGGAACTAAGATTTGAGTAAGGTAGGACTTATTGGAAAGTGTTTTAGTGTCTCTACTCACCTACCACCATAATGAAAAAATAAAATCCACCATTTTTGAGGCTGTCAGGTTTCTCACCTACCACCATAATGAAGAACGGACCTCCTTTCTTTCCCAAGGAACAACACATGGAGGCATGGGTTTTAAAATGGAACTCATCATGGTTGGAGTAGGTGAATTCAATGAAATCTTGGGGTGCTTTAAGTAGGTTTTCGAATTTCTTCTGTCTCTCTCCCTCATTCCTCCTATGTATTGTAAGGAGGGGCATTTTTTCTAGTGTTGGTCATATATTCTCTCTTTCCCCCTCCCTCTTTATTCTCTAGGGTCAAATATGGAGTTTAAGCCTCCTCTCATTGCTTTGTAATGGTGTTTTCCTACCTCTTGCCCACTAATGGTTTACTGTGTGAACTCATGGAGAAATAAAGACTATTTTGTGATGCATTTTATTCATCCTTTGTTTATTTTATCATCTCTTCTTGCCTTTCACCATTGTAGGGTATACTTGTGTGCATATTTTTGATGTCTATTGCACGTTTTGAGAGTCATGTGTGTAATGGGTTTTAAGTGGAGTCAATTGTAAACTTTATCTTTGGTCCGTGATACATCTTGTCCATCCTCTCCATTACTCACCTCTCTCCATTTCGGTATTTGGATTTGTGATCAACAACTCCCCTTTTCTTGGTGCTATCACCTATGTAGTGTAGGATTTCTTTATTTTCATGCTCTCTTTCTCCCTGTCTCCTCGGCATTGTTAGATTAGGAGTAGATAGTCAAATTTCCTTCCTTAGAAGTAGTTTAGCATTAGGATTAGGTAGAAGAATCGGCCTTCTCCAGAGGACCATCTCAAGTTCGCAAGTCCCACAACTTGAGAGATGGTCCAATGTTATGTAGATAACAACAAATCCCCATCATAAATCGGGCCATTTGGGGGGTGTTGTGTTTTTGCATCAACATTTCCCTTGGCCTCTAGTTGATATCCTTGTCATGATTTAGGGTTTGGTTCTTGGGATATAAGGATTAGGGTAAACATTTACGGTTTGAGGTTTTGTATGGTTATTGGCCGATAATAGAGAAACACAAAGAGAAAAACCTATTTATTTTTTTTCAAAATTTGTAAATATATAATAAACTTAGAAGAAACCAAGTGTGGTAGCCTATGGAATGAATTTATGAAAAACGCTAAAATTCCTCTAACTATTGCAAAATAAAGAAAAAGATTCTAAAATTTTCAGAGAACCTTACTTGGAATGTGTTACAACTATGTTGAAAGATTACGAAAAAATGCTACTTTTTTGGAGATATAGCCGAACCATCACAATTTGGTTCTTGACTTAATTTTTTCCAAGATTGCAGTTCGATCTGTTATTAATAAATTACTTACATAGATATGAATATTAGTAACACTATAACACAAAATAACTCCAAATATAGAGAAATGATCACAAGATGCAAGTAGAATATCTTATCCAGCCTTCGATAGGGCAACCTCTCGAACCATACAATAAGACTCAAGTACTCAATATGATGATTAACTACTCCTTACTACCTCATATATATACCCTTCCTATACTATGGCCAACACCAAGGTTGGCATGTTAAACAAATGAAATCATAAAGGAATGACATATCAAAAGAAAAGGGATTATTTAAGTCACAAGTTGATGCTACATATCCAATATAACCTATAGGACTAAGGGTGTAACATCGTGATATACGCATCCGTATGTGAGAGAGTCGTTACTTCATGTGAGATCATAGTGGTAATTGTAATCTAGGTAGTAGGTGAAAGGGACTCACGCCATTAATGATTGAGGTGTTAGAAAAATGGAAGGAATTGATGTGTATGTGTTTCCTAATAATTCCTCAATGATTTATAGGGACAATTTTCAAATGCAATCGTTGTGGCTATGTTAGGAAGAGGATACGGTAGGTCAATCATGACAAATTTACTGTAAGTGTGACCTAGAGGCATCGTAGTTACTTGAGCAACATGAAGAAGTTTTCACTTTTGATGTGCACACCAAGGAAAATGCTATACATAATTGTAAATCTTACTACTAGCAAAATACAAGAATCTCCAATAGATAAATAAATGACTTGTACTTAGAGCTCTCAATGCGAGGCGTTATTTTTATTTATTTATTGTATTTATTTTTAGTTTAAGAGACTTGAACAAATGAATTTTTATCAAAGCATAAAATTTTAGCTTCAAATAGATGCTCAAGAAAGTTGTAAAATGAAAGTTAGAGAAGATGAAATATCATGCAACACCAAGCTAGATTAGCAAAAAAACTCAACAACAAATAAGGTAAAAGGTAATACAAATGAGCATCAAAATTTCGTATACACAAAATATATGTCACAATTTAGACTCATCTCCTAGGTTGCTCACGTGAAATCTACTCCCTAGATATAGGAACAAAAGATTTATTTACTGATTAATATATTTTTATAAATTAGATCAAATTGGAAAAGACCTAGAGTTAAAGATTCGTCCATGGGTAACATTGCCCCAATACCTAACCAAAGAGCAACTACGGTACCGATTAAGGATACTCTTGTAGCTAATGGACAATGAAATGGATTTTGAAATTGATTCACATTCACCATGAAAAGGATTATCAATATTCATGTAGGTACCGAAGCCATTAAAAGGAAACTGAATAATTTATTTGGTATTTTACGAAGTATTTAAGATACCAGAAAAAATACCATTCAGTAATATTTCCAAAGGAGTTACAAATGGACACAACTTTAGTTTCTGGTTGGGCTAGTTCAATGGATCTTTAGAAATTAGTAGTTTTTGACCATCCGATCATGTTCTTGATCACCTGTTATCCTATCTATAGTTCTCAGGGTTGGACCCTTTCCCTTTCTATAGAGAGGGGATGGACTGGATTTGGCTCCCCTATGTAGAGGATAGGAACCCTACCCCCCTAGCCCTAATATTAGGGTCTCTAACACTGGGTGATCCACGGCCAATCGGGGAGGACTATACTATATAGAACCAGAATTCCGTACGCGGTAATCCGGCCGTACCCGTCATAACCATGCATCCATACAGAATTCATACAGAATTACGATCCAGCCCCATCTAGATAGTTCATGGATCCCCCTCCATAGATCAAAGTATGGTGTCAACTATATCTAATCTATATACTAACCACATAGCCGCCACAATCGAGTATTGATTGAGCCATATATGGATAGGGCCATCCATCTAGACTCTATACGCAACCAAGCATATATCTATCATTGTCGATATAGATGGGGTGTTGATGACTGATGATCGATGACTCGATGCCCATGCCATAGATAGATAGAGTATTATTGAGAAATGTATAAATACTAATTAAGATCATTTAATTGTGGTATAATAAATAACCGAATAAGAGTAGATTTAGAGATTGAATAGTGAAGTCCTAGATTGATGTCACCGTGATGAAGCTCGAGATCGGGATGGGATATGAATGGTTTTAATGATATTTGTTGTGGTTGTTTCTCACTAGGAATCGTCATAAAGAATGATTTGAGGATAAATTTAACACTTGTAAACAAAGCTAGTAAGAAAGGATGTGATCTTGGTGTTGAAAATAAACAAGTCAAAAGAGACAATAAACATTATGCACCACATTTAATCAAAATGCACTACTCACAAGGAATGTCAAGAATGTTATGGATTGTCTTATCTTAGAGGGGGTACTTGAAAAAATATCATATTTATCGCTTAATGCATTCAAGTTGGGTGATGATAATTGGTACAAAAGGTGAAGCTTTATACTAGTATGTGTAATGCAAAAGATATATCGTGGGGTAAGGGCCAATGTTAGGTTGAGGGATGATTGGTTTGAAAGGTCATCTCTTTAGTCGTGTGACACCTTGATTGGTCATATGGGAGAATCAATGGTCATTAGTGATTTGAAAATGAACCCATGCAAAAATAGCAAAGGGGACTTAGTTGTGAAATATTTGGGGAATATCAAGAGTTACACTTGTGAAAAGAGTTTCAAGGATTTCTATTAGGGAAAAATTGGAAAGATGGGTGAAAACACTAATGATTGATTGTATTGTGCATGTGTTCAATATTTTTAGCATTATAAAGTGTAGATGTAATGGTCAATTCAAGGAAACATATCAAGTAAATAGTTAAGTAATAAACTCATGTATCGTTACAATGAAAAATTAACAATCTTACACCAAATTGAGAAAGCATGTAAGTGCAAAATAAATTATAAGACTCAAACAAGAAACTTGAGTATTATTATGGCGAGAAGGATATAGTCATCACATCGTAATAGCCTAAATTATATCAAATTTCTTATATGCCAATACAATGCATCTAAAATATATAATTGAATCTAGGATAATGAATTGAGAATAAGAAATTTAATCTATCATTATAATTTTTAAATGATGTTTATCAATTTTGTAAAATAATAATTCATTTAGTATAAAATTATCTAAATTGCCAAGAATAGAGAAAATATAGTCTATATTAAAATGAATAGTAAGTTTAAATGAGCAATTTGTGAAATTCTATATTAAAATGAATAGTAAGTTTAAATGAGCAATTTGTGAAATTCAAATTCGCATTAGGCTTGGGTGAGTAAGATTGAGGGATTGAGTTTGGGGTCGAGTAAGGGTGAGAATTTTGGGGCGATTATGGGAACAAGTGAGTTTGGGGTCAATTCGGGTGTAAGGAAGATAGATGGTGTTAGGAAACATGATTAGTGGTGATTGGGAAGTAGAGCTCGATGTTGTGTTGGTATAGAGTTTGATGGTATAGGATGAGTCGCATTAGGGTTTAGCTTTGTGATAAGTGGGGTGGTTTGAATTTTTGAGCGGGTAAACCTCAGTGATCAAAGGATACAACTCAAAGAAGGTATAGCAAAGATCATAAAAGGGTCGGGGTTGCAAAGTTTGTGTGATGCTCGCAGAGGTGGGTATGTAGGGAGCTTGGGTAGTCTCGAGAAGACTCCACTCTCACATGTAGGAAACTAGATGTTCTCGATGATTTGGGAAAATGAATTTGGTGGTGGAGAAAAGATAAGTTCGTGAAGCTGATTTGGATTGAGTAGGAATTATATCGGGTGAGCTAGAGCACACATACAAGCCACTAAACTAAGGAACAACGAATATGAGTTGAGCTAGACAAGAGGACAAGAGGGAGACAATGAGAGACATGGTCGAGAGAATTCACAAATTTGAGTCGGGTTGGAGGTATGGGTCACAAGGGTAAACATGATAAGATAGGGGTTGTAAAATCAATCTAGGTAAGAGAACGAATGGGGTGCACTCTATTGATATAGCTGAGCTCAAAGGGAGATGGAAGGTAGAAATTTTTTTGTATGAATACTATTAAACGATGAACCTTGTATATGGAAAAAAAAAAACATTCCATTAAAATAATACGGAAAAAAAAGCAAGAAATCATATATTTTACAAATATTATCTAGAATTTTTTAATTAAAACATAATTATACGAAAATTCAAAATTAGGATCTGTGAAGAATTTGTGTATATCCATAACAAATTACAGCTTTTTATGACTTAATATCTTATCCTACTTGTACTCGTTGTATACTATGTAGTGTGTTACAATTTTTATTTATTTTTATTATTGGCAAATAGTTTTTTGAAAGGGACTATACCCTTGTACAATGTGACTCAATAGCCAGATAAAACCGATGTAACGTAACCAAGTGGGATCAGAATCCAGATATTAACAATAAACCCAACGGCAGAAAACAATCTGCTAAGAGAAAGGCCTGCAACCAGCAATCCAACAACTAAAAAACAACAATTAAACAACATCAAAACATCAGAACAACTACCCAACAGCTGCATAATAGACCAACAGCCTGGATATAACGATAAGCGCTAGATAAAAAGCAAGGATCATGCCTTGTCCAAGATGGTGGGGGTTTTAGGTTTCCCGTATCCCTTCTTTTTCCTATCCACTACCATCCATTCATCATTTCTTTCTTCCATTGATATTGGAATAACCACTTCAATTGAATTGAGCGGGGTGAGATTTTCAGTAAGGGCAGTCGAAGCAGAGTTGATTATTGCATTAGTGTTTTGAAAAGTAGAATCCGGGTATAACTTCTCTGTATTATTCGAAGAGACTTCCATGACGGGTGAGTTATCTTGCATGTGGGCGCTAACTTTCGTAACTGGAATTTCCTGGGGATCGATTGTAAGATGCTCTGGAAGAGAATCTTTCCACCATGCAGGCTTGGTTTTCCGATGGGAATGTTCACAATCTTTCGTAATATGACCAGTGTTAAAACAACATCGACATCTGAAGGCAAGTCCTTCATAGTCTAATCTTTGAATCCAGAGTCTATCACCAATCTGCAACTTAATTTCTGCTGGTAAGGCTTTGGACAGATCAAGATCCACAAGGATCCGTGCATAAGTAGTGTGGGTTTGAATGGAGGTTTTCTCATCAACAGACCGCACATGAGCCTAGAGTATCCCCTATTGCTATCAAACAAGTTCTGTTCCAAAGTTGGAGTGGGAGTCCAGGTAAACGAACCCAAACCGGGTAGGTATCAAAAGAGTCTTTTGAAGGATCAAAAGATGGAAACCAGGGCTTAGCCATGAGTCCATGTTCACCCCAAACCTAGTGTTGCATAAGAATTAAATCCCTATCCTCAGGGGTTTCAAAAACAGCAATGAAATAAGCTTTTGCACAGGATACGATTCAATCTTACCTTTAATCTTGTCCCTCCATCTCTGCATAATCCAATCATGCGAGTTGAAAGTTTTGGCCAAAATTTATGAAATCTACAAATGAGACCCAGTGGGAGAGATTTTCTTCCTCCTTACGCACCTTTAGAAGCAGATCCGCCTCAAGCTTCAATGTTGGGGTCTCCTCAGGGTTTCAAAGGCATATCATAGTTCCTTGTATAGATCTTTGCTTGCTTGCAGACCACATCAACAAAGGAATTTGTAGTCTTCTTACCGCCCGCTTGTAGAAGGTATAAATTTTTTTAGATCTTCCCCATCTCCATTTCCTACACTTGCCATAGGACCTGGAGATCTATCCTCCCTAGAAATACCACCATTCTCCCCTATCAAAGGATAGAGCGAGAGATGGATCTCCAACTTGGTCGCCACCATCGATTTTTCGACACATAGTGCGGAGGAAGAGCAAAACCCCTCCCTTCAACGCCATTTCCCGACTCCTCATCCCACCGGCTAGAGCAGAGATCCCGGACATTGCCAAGGTGTTTCAGAGCACCCGATTGCTAAGGATTTAGGGTTCAACGCTTGCGCCGCTAGACCCGAGGGACTAGGGTTCGAGCGGGTAAACCGTGTTACAAAATATTAGAAAACATGCTTTTAATTAATAAAAAAATAAAAGTAATAATAACAAAAGTTAGAGATACACTTTTTTGAGTTTTATATTTTTATAAATTTTTTGATCCACCATTATTAAATTTTTAAATTTTCCTATATTTTATTATTTAAATCTTGAAACACGGTGGATTAAAAAAACCGCAATAGTACAGAAATTTTCAAGGAATCCACCATATTTGGTAACTTTTGGAGATGGTTTAGAGCTATGAGAGAGCTAGATTCTAGAGCTTGGGGTGGTGAGTTCGGTGATTAGAGAGATGAGCTAAGGAAGGGTTGAGATGTTAGGTAATATCGAGAAAAGTCCGAAATCTCGCAGGTGTAAGTAAAGGAAATATGCGGGGATGATTTGGGGAAAAACGTGACAAGCTAGGTAGAGAAGTGTGGATTCGATGAAGTGATCGAGGAGTCAATTTGGGGATAGATCTCATAGTTTGAGATGAGAGCCTTGGGGTGGAGTTATGTGGATGAGTTGGGGATAAATCGCGTAGGTGTTTGACGTTGAGTTGAGTGGAGGAGCCCAATGGAGCTCTGTAAGCATTCACGGAGTTTGATTTTCAAGCTGTTTGTGCAAAATTCTCTCAATCATAACATCCTCACTACCAGTGAGACAAACATTCACACACAATGACATAAAAAATGAAATTAATATCAAACGAAATAAATGGTTAGCCCACAAGTTGAGGTTTATAATCCAATGACGAAAAGGTTTTAACAAGGAGTTAAATTAAAATTCATGGATGGCGAGATCTATTTATACTTGTTCCTATGGTTTTTGGATGTTTCATACGCGATGGAATAGCTTTGGGGACCTCAAAACACATGCACCAAAAGTTACGTCGAGAACCATCACGAAACTCTAATATGACCTTCGCAGGATATGCAAACACACATATTGAATAAGAAAACATGCAAAAAACCAAACACATTATTGGAAAGAGGGATTCTATCCCACGGGCATGCCAAAATGTGAATAATAAAATTTGGATAAGAATTATTTATGTAAAAAAACAATATTACATCTTACTAACTTTTGATATACACATCAATTAAAGATATTGATGCAAATGTGCCAAAAGATGGAGAAAATGTAGGTCCCACAATGTGGTATGTCTCCCTCCAATGCGTGATCTTTACAACTTTGCTTTACTCTTATCCCAAAGGAGATGGGAGAGGTTTGAGAACAATGGAATTTTCAACTCATAAAGGCACAATGAGGGCTCTAAATGAGGGAATTTAACACAAATAACTTAAAAATAAGAGAACATAACAAAGGTTCTCTTATCTCATTCATGTGCTTTGGGCGGGGGAAGGAAGGTTGTACTCATATGTTTTCAAAAAATGTATAAATACAAGGCTTAATCAATCCCATTTCGAAAACGTATAAATACAAGGCTTAATTAATCCCATTTCGAAAACATATAAATACCACCTTCCTCCTTAATTAATCCCATTTCGAGAACGTATCAATACAAACTTCCTCCCCCTCCAAATATTTTGATATACGGCAAATAATAGTGAATAGTGCATGAATAGTACATGCACATTAAAAGTGGGGGTAATTGACAAATAATGAGGATGAATTAAAAATATTTAATTTTGGTGGTGGGTTACATAAAGGATAAATAACAATATTTAATTTTAATGGTGGTAGACATGGACGATAAATTAGAATAATTAATTCTAATGGTGGGGTCATGAGGATAAAACACAATATGTTATTGTGATGGTGGGGGACATGTAGGATAAATCACAATATTTTATTAAGTGGTAAGTGATGTGGAGGTGCTCTAGAAATGAGGTGTAGAGAATTTTATTAAGTTGTAATAGGGGTTTACTTAAATTTTCGCATAAGACAATGCTTGTATGCACTTTGCCTAAAATCATATAGAAAGTCACATTAACAAGAATTCCATCTCATTTATCATCTTCGTGTAAAATCTTCAGGGCTCACCAAAGTGATATCTTCCCCATACCCCCTTGATTCCCTCCGAGAAGTCCTCTTCCAAAATAGACAAAACTAATCCTACAAATGATTTTAAGGTGATTAGAGTGTTTACATCGTATATTTAACCTTATTTTATGATAAGCAAACCTATCATGTTTATATTTCAAATGTATTCTCCATATGACCTTATGTTCATCCAATCCTTGTTATAAGGAAATGCAAAATGTTTGACAACGGAGATAAATTACAACATGGGTCTTACATTCGAGAAATGTCGCAAGATTATGAAAACAGAACCACCTACATATATTTTTGGCTTCTTAATTTAAAATATAGTCCAATTTGTGTCGTGGTGCCTCCTTCAACCTCAAAAAAATAGGAGCAACCACCTCCAAGGTCTTTACATAGAATTTTCTCTATTTTAGGTGATTCAACCCTTTCTTCTTTCCATGCATTCAATAATTGATTTTCCCTCCTTTTCAAATCAATATCTTCACTCCACTACACTATAGGTTGAATTTCCATCTATCATTTCACTTTCATATCCTCTTTTTCACGGGTAATATTCGAGTCTTTTCTAGCTATCATCATTTCATTGCACCCCTTTGGCGTGATTGCTAATTTTTCTTTTTAATTATCCACCACATCAATGTTGGAAGCTAAAAATATCTTCAATGTTGAAAGTGAGAATCAAAAATCGAGAATGAACAAGGTTCAATTCAATTACATTTATAAATCAACAATCAATAGCAACAAAAATGTGCCTTCCAATAATATTTTTTTCCCAAATAATTAAAAATTTAATATTTTTAAGATCTTAAAATTTAATTTTAATAATAATATTTAAATCATTACTTTAACGTGACAAATTGAAAACCTAACTTCAATAATATAAGAATATATATCATAACTATTTTATAATTAAAAATGAAGACATTTTCAGTTTTCTATTAGATTATACCAAGACAAGAAAAACAAATAAGATACAAGTTGGTCCATTTTAAGAGTTTTCCCATATCTTTTCCATACTTAAAATATACATTAGATACTTTCACCCATCACATAAGTTATAATAGACACATAGACATGTCTGTTCATGTCTATTATAAGGACAATAGGACAAACACGTCTATTATAAGGACAAGAAGACCACATTATGTAAATATTCTTTCCCTGAATAGTTATATACATATGTTTTTCATATTGCAACTTGCATAGACAATTTCACACCGACATAAAAATCACAGGCTTTGATTAAAATATATTTTATATGGAGAACATCAATTTGGAACCATTTTATATTTTATATGTTAATTGTTATTAATTTGGAAAAAACTTCTATTATAATTTTTGTTAATGATCTTTAATTTTAGGTTTCAATGAATTTTCATAAATACACAAACCAGCCTATATCAATCCCATAAACCAGCCTTAATTTTTAAATAAACTCTGGTTTATTTTGTGATTGCAAGTTAAAATTTTACATAAATAATTATAAAGAATAAAATAACTAACAGTTTGGGAAGATTCACCCTTCAATAGAGAGCCATGAAATGTCCCAGGTAATATCTAAAAATAAAAAAATAAATTTTTATTCACTCTTCACACAAAATATTGAATATACAAAATTACTAAACTAATTTACCATTAACTTGTTAAATCATATAAATGTAAAATTTACATTGTGAACTATAAAGAAATAAGGCTGATTTCAAATTAGATACTCCTTCACTGTAAACAGTCGTTAACAGTTGACCAAACTAACAAAGCTCTGTATAACCTCTTTCAATTAATAGGTCTGGAGTAGCCCCTAAATTCCCAAGTGCTGATCACAGGTTCGAGCCTCCTTGCGAATAATCCCCAGACATAATTCCTTGCAGCAAAATATACAAATGTAAAGCATTTACAGGCGCTTGTTGATATATATAATTCTGAAAAATATAGAAAGCAATCACAGGCGCTTGCTCCTATACACATCAAAATGCTTCATCACAAGCCGAATTATATCAGGAACCCACAACCACAATAATTACAATTGTATACGACTATGAAATCAACACAACTCACAAACACCGAATATACAAGACCTTATAAGAACCACCCCTCTCACAGGAAAGAGAAGCTCCACGTCGCGGCTTCGACACTCAAGAGGGGGTGTATTTTCCTTTCAGAGGGCCCGCTGCGAAAAAGCTTGACACAGGAGGCCATGGGATTACCCTTCATACAGCAGCAGAAAATGTCGGAGACGGCAGCAGCAAAGGAAGCAAAGATTTCCCTTTTAATGTTCCCACGCTTGGGTGGAAGTGGGATAAGCTTCATGGGACTGTGCGGACCTCTGGTAATCACACATCCATTCGAAAAACTTGCTCATCATTCTCCATTTCCAAAACCTGCAACGGAAGCAACTAGCAAGTATGGAAGGTGGAATCCCTCGAGAAATGTGAATAAGGATTGTACAGAGCGTGTTTATTTGGAATTTTGTAAAACAAAATGTCGATTCAGAATCCACCATTTACAGAAATCTCTGGGACCCGCTTTGTTTGTCCATAAGCTAAAATCTAAAGCGGTGTTCCATTTTCCAACCGTCCAAAATAGAACCACTTCCTCACATGTTGATAGAACATTCGCAGAGAGTTCCTCGAAAGTGGGAGATCACATCATCATCAGCAACTTAACTAGTTCCTCAAATTTGAACTCCTCAGAAATCTTCTAACACTATGTATCATGTTCACACAGGAACTAGGCTCGGTATAGTTGCCATTGATAAAACCTGCTGATGGTATTTAATTAACTTTTTCATATGGTTGAAACTATAATGTTTCCTAATTATTAATTTACAAACTATTATTTATTGGTAGAGAATATGTGACAACTAAAGGTTCTAGTCCAAGTAGAACACTGTAATTTAAATAAATATATTTTGTTGGATCCGTATCCCTTTCCCACGTTTTAATTTTAGATTTTGTTTTTTTATTTTTATGTATTTTAATATGAAGTCAGTAACTTTTCCAATCAATTTAGTTATGCTATATGAAGTTAGTAACTTACACACTAAATCTAGTTATATATTTTTATTATATTTTTATATTGTTTAATTCTACATGTATAAGACAAATAAGATGTAAGTTGATTTATACTAAGATTCTTAAACTTTTTCCATAGTTTCATTATAATTAAAATAAGTAAGGGCCTTTTCACTTCAAATTAAATTTTTATGTTCTATTTAATTCTTCAAGGGGAAGGCATAAAATATATAAACATTTGTTCCATATAATTGATAAATTAGTATATAGATTTTTAAAATATATTTATCTAATATATGTGGAGGGATATCAATGTTGAGATATTTATCTAGTTATGTTTAATATTACTTATTTTTGAATGATTTTTTTGGAAACAAAAATAAACATATAAGTGATAGTCCAATGGAATTTAAATTTATGGATGAATGCTCATATGATGGATGAATAGATATCAAATTTTATGTCACCAATAAAAGTGAACAACTCACTCCATTAAAACCCTAGTTTCCATTAACGGAAATCCTTTTAATATAAAAAAAGTAAAGTTTACATATAAGATATTTTAGATTGTCTCATGATCTCTTGTGTGTATATGCATGTCAATACACATGTGTGTATCTTGTTGTTGTTTTTGTTGTGTGCGTGTGTGTGTGTGTGCGCACGTGTGTGCGTGCATGCGTGCGTGTGAGTGCGCACGCATGCTCATGCATGCACATGCACATATGTGTATGTGTGTGTTGTTTGTGTGTGTGTGCATGTCTGTGTTTATGTGCATGTGCATGTTTGTGTGCATGCCACATACATGTGTGTGCGCATGTGTGTGTATGTGTGCATGTGTGCGTGTGTGCACGCGCGCACTCGCATGTGTGTGTATGTGCATGTGTATGTGTGCGCATCTCGCATGTGTGCATGTTTGTGTGTGTGTGCACACCCACACATGTGTGTGTATGCACACACATGTACGTGCATTCGTACTTGTGTGTGTGATTGTTTATAAAATGTTATCTTTGAGATTATGTTGTTACATAACTCTATAAACAAATGGAAAAAATAAAGTATGGTTAAGGGAGTGTACTTTGTAGATTTGATTACTACAATGTGCTCATAGGGTAAAGCATGATTAATATTAAAAAAAAATGACTAGTAAATATATCTCGCATCTTATAATATGACCACACACCCCAATTGGTTTGTGTAATGTATATTTATAGTATTTTCCACTCATCTTGAATTCTAACCCATGAATTTTATTAGCAAAAAATTACAAAATTATTAAAAGATCATGCTTTTAGGAATAAGTTTTTAATCCTAAATAACACAAGATAGGAATTATCTTAATTGAATTTACTATGAGAAAGTAAACAAACATAGGAATGTCCCCCATCTTAACTATGTCAAGAAATTTTCCACATTCTCGTGGTTTCAATGCTACAATTTCATGAGTATGTTAAAGAAGCAAACACTATATCATTTTGACTAAAATAAATTACAATATAATTCACCCTTAAGTCACCTTTAATTCTCCAAACATGTTTTTTTTAAATGTAAAATCATATCTCTAAATTCATATTTAATGTTGTGGACATGACTTAAAAAGACTTGTGTGTACTTGTATTAGGATTTTATGGCCCACCAAAAACAAAAATGCTACAAGAAATTGTCTAACTTTTTTGTTATATTACCATATTTCTTGTGAACTTGGATGCTCTTACATAATACAACTTGGGTAATTTATAAATATTGAGTTACATTCTTGAATTGATTATAATTCCATGTTTTGTGAAACTTTTAGTACTCAACCAAGCTACATGCTCAATATCACTTGCTTTCAATTTAATCAAATACTCCTTGTTGCATTTTTTTATTCTAGTGTCAATCAATATTTCTTATTCTTCAAGAAATTTCTTTGGCATCTATTGTCTCAAATCTATGTGACCATATTTTATATTTGAATCCTATGTATTTTCGTAAACCCTAAAGTATAGATAAAAAATTTCCATATTGAATATATTCGAGATATCTTTACCTTCCAAAAATTAAATCACATGTTAAGTATTCCTTGAAAGAAAATTCTAGACATTTCAAATCTCTATTTTCTTCCACTTTAACTTAAATTATAAGTTTCCTTAGGATTTTTTTCTTTTTATAAATGAGATAAGATGAAGTGTCTTACCTAAAATTCATCTTCACTTTCCTTTCATAGATGCATTTCTCGTAAAATGTGTTCATTTATTTTAGTTTTCTGATGCACTTCTTCCTTGTATTTTGTAGAATCCTCTACTTCTACACTTATTTCTTCTTTATGTGGTAAGTCTCACAATTATGCAACTCCTCATGTGTTATTCCCATCCAAGACCTGAAATGGTCTTTTCTTTATGCTCATATTTACTAAGTTATTATAAGTAAAATATTATTGTGATATTTCTAATTTCCATGTCCCTATCGAACCCCTTACCATGCATCTAATAAAATCTCCAAGACTTTTATTCTCCACTTCCATTTTTCCATAAATTTGTGAATGATATGCTAAAATGAATTGAAGCTTTGTATTAATATTCTTCCACAATGTTCACTAAAGTTGACCAATATAATATTTATGCCTATCCAACAAAATGATGGAGAAATCCATGCATACTTACAACCTCGCTAAAGAAAAGGTTTGTAATGTGTGTTGGATAACTAGTCTTTCTTCAAAAATAAATGTACCATTTTAAATTTTTTTCCACCTCAACATAGATGGAATCAAATCCTCTTTTCATCATAATGAAACCTAGAAAAAAATGCATACTTATATCCTCCCAAGGTGCTTTCGTAGAAAATCTTCCCCTATTTCTAAGATCTTCCTTTCACCAATTGACATATCCTACATTTCTATAAAAAAATTTTGTGCATCTACACTTGTCCTTTGCCAAAAGTGAATTTCACCTAATTATATTTAGGACTTATTGAATCTACACTGCAATGCTAATACACCACCGTTATTTTCCTTGACCAAATTCCGCCGCATCAACCCTTCTACAATGTTTAATTATTTCCCTTTGAGAAATAGACCTTATTACAAGAAATAGTCCACCCAAGGCCCTATCAACACCTTTGGGTGCTGCATACAATTCTATGCTTTAGTGAAATATGGATCTTGTGCATACAACTCATTGATGGATTCAAAACCCATAACTCCCAATCTCATCTTTATTAAAAAATTACACATACTCAATACATGATATGTGATGATCTTCTCATAATCTTCAACACAAAGGTATACCTTTATAGGTATTCAACCCACATCACATGTCACTAATTCATCTTTACTTGACTATTTATGAACTATCGCCCCAGATGATTGGTAAACAATACAAAATCATTTGGCAATAGGTAGTACATGTACATCTTAAGATCTTGAAAAATTATATAGAAATCATAATCATACACACTATACTTCTTTGCATCATTCAATATCTCATTAAATTAATATATTGGCATTCTTGACTTAACCTTATTCCAAAGGATATACATCTAGGATCACACTATACCTAGAATATTATTTAGAAATTATGTAGCACAAATAGTGATTGTTTATTAATGTTCCCATTTTTATGTCTATACTCTACAAATTTTACTCCTAAATTCTCGCATGGCCTCTATGATATGTGCACACATCAGTACTAAAATTTAAGAGATAATTGTGAAAATTATATCATAACCCATGAATATTGCATGCTTCAAAATAAACTATTAGCGATGGAAACTCCACTATTGCATGAAAATTCTTTGGGTCAATATTCAAACTACATGGGTAATCACAATCCCAAGTACATAATCTCTTCCTGCATAAAGCTTTACATTTTCAAACTTATCATTAACATATCCTCCCAAAATCGTTGTAATACTTTCCGTAAATACATAAAATATTCTTTTCACGTCATGCTTAATATCATATCGATACAAAATCACAAAATTTTCAAAAAATGGTTGAAGGACTTAAAAACTAACATCATGAAGGTAATCAATTTATTGTTCAATCTAATATGCATTATAAGCCACTTGAATACGTTGTTGTTACATCTTAAATGCAATCTTCCACTCATAACCTTCTCTTATGCAAATATGGCTATATAATCTCTTCAAATTAATCATGCTAAAGTATCTCACTCCACTTTGAAAATAATGTATGATGTCATCCATGTGTGGAAATGGAAACCTATACTTGATGGTGATATTATTGATTTCTCTAGAATCTATAAACATACACCACTATCTACATTTCTTTAATGTTATATTTTTTTGTTCTACACATGGGTGGATAACCACCTTGATTATATCTTTATCCAATAGCTCATAATCATAATTTTATATCTCGATCTTCCCTTCGTGGGTCATCTTCCATACTTCTTCACTCAAAAATTTGATCTCGGAATGGAACCCGGGTGGTGTCTTATGTTACTCATATGTATTATTCATGTATTAACTCACATGAGACTATTTCCAAACACTCCAATGTCATTTCCTTCACTTCACATAGATGTGTGTCATATTTATACTTGCACTTTACCTTTTGATAAGATTCACTATTAGTTCAAAAATGCACTATTCTTCTTTACCTCACTTAAGAAATTCTTTCCTACAAGTAACAAAACCATTGGTCCTTTCTCCACTACCTCACTCTTTCCCACATTAGGTTCATCTTATATTCATTTCCATCCTTCATCACCCTATATGTGTTTGTATATAGTAATCATGTCTCACCTTCCAATCAAACCATCATGTATTTCTAAATAGTACATAACATGTGTGCATAGGAATGATGTCATACATAAATTTACCATCATATCTCCCTATCTGGGACTCAAATAGACATTTCTTGGTCACAAAATTTAGTGTTCCTTTTGTAACCATGATACTTAATAGCTATTAGGATGAAAAATTATCTTCAACCCAAAATTATCTACCATTTCTGTGCAACAATTTTTTTATTTCTTCTAATGTTAACTATCAACTTAAAACATTTAACTCTTAACATACATGTTGCTCAAAAACATTCTTTACTATTAATAAACTAACTTATTATTTTATTGGTTTTAACAATATGTACTTAAACATTAGCACATCCTCTATCTTTGGGTATTATGTATAGCTTGATATATCATCCGTTTTTCTTGCACAATGTGTGTATTTTTATTTCTAGTATGTCATCACCGTAGTTATGAAAGACCTCAATATATTTGTGGATTAAGTCTTCACATCTATAACATGTGTTGTTGAATTTGTGACATCTTCCGCATCTAAATTATCCTCTTCCTTTGATGTATTTCCTCCTCTAGTTCTTCCTTCATTATGTAACACCAAATTATCCTTTCCTTAATGATGTCCATAGTTCTCCTTACCACCACATTATTTCTATCCTTTTGGAATTTTAATTTCCTCTAGCAAGATTTTTCATATGCATATTGATTGGTGTCCTCAATTAATTATAGTTGGATCATTCCCAATCAACTTGAAGTTATAATCTGCAATCCATTCATATATTAAGATGTATTGTCCGCATTAGCTTCTACATGACTTGATTGATTAATTATTTGATAAAACCATTTAATAAAGTCCTTCATAATAATATCTATCTATCATAGGTTCTACAAATTCTTATACATTATGAGTTTCTATTATATCGGAATAAATATTGGCTATCATTCTATCCCAAATATTGATCTTTGGCTTGTCTCCTTATAATTTCTTTGTCTGGATATGTTCCCAAAAAAGAGATGCATGATATTTTAACTTCATATAAGAAAATTGGAACCTCCTAGGATCTTCCAAGCCATTGATAAGCTCTTCATGTAGGAAAATTTTAACATACTTGAAATATTTATTAAGTTTTGTTATGCAATTGATGAGCTCTTCTAATTTCAAACTTCTAAAATAAATCAAGGTGTCCAATCTTATCTTATTTCCCATCCTACCGCTTACATATGAAAGCGTATCTTTTGGTCGCTTACCTTATGTATATATTCTTTCTCCTTATTTATGGCATACGATATTTGATGTATGAGTTCTAAATCATTTTCACTACATGATCCTACACTACAACATAATGGATTTGTATGGTCTCCTAGCCTCCACACAATCATAAATATGTATCATCAATTCAACCAAGTCCTCAAGTATTTCACCTCATTATACATAATCTCTTACAAAATTTCTTCAATGTGTAACTATTTTTCCTCAAAATAGTACAATCTCTACTACCTTCACAACTTTCACACCTTATTCCCAAAAATCTTCATAATAAATCGTGTCTAGGAAATTTTTGCCAACACTCACAAATGTCAAACTATAGTCACAATATCACACACTTTAGAAATGTTTTAGTCCCGGTCTAATATTACTATTCATATGGTTTTGAGTGAAGAAAGTTTTAATTAACCTCTATCCTTTGGCCATTTTACATTTCTTCTTGTTGTCGGTGTTGACCTTCCACACATGTTTGTCTACTCTATTTTTCATTATTTTCTATCATTTTATCCTTGACTAGTCCCATGCTTATACCGGGGCTCTCGTAGGAGAGCCCTAGTCCTAGTCGAGGCATCATGATCTTTTCCCACTTTCTCGCCACTTTTGGGAACTTTCTAGCCATTTGAACATTTCATATTTCTTGTGGTTGGCCTTTTCGGGGTTAATTACAAAATTAGAACAAGAGAACCATATAAATATAAAGTCATGTGACCATAATGAGGGATGAAGCACTATTCACTACTATCATCACCTAAGGTTGCATCCATCAAAATATCCATTTTCATCCATCCATCAACATCATAGGGCACAAGGCTGGTTCATTTACATCACACAAGAATAGGAGGAAGTTTATTCTATTACATTTTCTACACATAGTTATTTCAATACTTTAACAAAGTTTGATTGACAAAATAAAACCTAGGGCATGATTACATAACTTGCACAGAGAACTACATTGGGTCTGAGATGTATTGCAACATTCAATTAGTAAGTTCACCATTGTGGTAATGGAGGTATGTCTGATCCCTTCATATGCGTCTTTCTTTTTACGGTTTGATGCTTGTCTTGGGGTTTTGTAGGTATCTTCTTCATCATTGATTACTAGTGACATACATCACATTGTAAAGAAAGTTAGTGTTGTAGGTGGCGACAACATCATATCATATAACAACTCTACATATCTAGTTTTTGGACCTCCTACATAGACCATGGTGACTAGGGGCACCCAACGGTGCCATAATACTCTCCCAACAAAGACTAGTCCACTCAGATTACCCAAATACATAAATTTATAGACATCAGCATAATCATTTCCTCCTCTGTTTCTCTAGTAAACTATGTGACATAGTCTAATAATTTCTTCAAATAAACTAAGCTTCTTCCAACCCTTCTTTGCATATTAGGGTTTCTAGTTTCATTAGCCTAGTTACTTGGGTCACTTTATATATTTATTTACAACTTTTATCTATTGTTATTCACTACTTTTCCAAGTTATATTAAATTAATAAATTCCACATTTTAGTTAATCATTTTGGTGAACCTGTACTCGATCTTCACGCATATAGGATCCTTACTCTTTGTCATCCTAGAGTCTAGTCATCATGAATATCTCCATTACTGATTATTTGCTTACGCACCCTAATGTATGGTATAGAGTCCAACATCTTCTAGCTACTACTTTCTTGGTGCCGACATGAATCCTCAATTAGTATAATGAACTATTGTAGATGAATTTTCTTAACATTTATCATTTAAATCTAATCTTCCTGTTGAATTAGACACTTTTGATGATGACCCAACCTTGCATATTATGATTCACATTCCCAATATGGGTATCAAACACACTTTAATTGATAATGGATCTGATCTTAATCTATGTCCTATGTCATTCCTTCAAAATTAGGTATTTTCACTCGTGATGTTATTCCATCATCCCTCTCACTCCATGCATATGATGGTTTCATTCTTCCATGTGTTGGTCACATTACACTACCTATCACTATAGGGCCCAAAACTATCCCCACTATGTTTTTGTCATTGATTTCCCAGTCTCCTATAATTTTTTACTAGGTAGGCCATGGATTCATGCCATGTAAGTTGTCACATCTATTGTACATCATTGTGTTAAATTCTTCCATAAATGCATTGAATATACTATTCTCTCATGACTATGACCCATTCCAATATTGTGTGGATGATCTAATATTGGTTTTCATATTCCACGTACTAATAATATAAATGATCCTCAACATATGGACGATCCATCTCACTTACCACCACTTGAAGGTGCCATTTGTGTGATAGATACAATTTATTTTATGCCACCTACTACTACTGTTGTTATGATTCCTTATCAGGGGCATGTCTAGTCTATGGAAGTTACCCTGTCACTTACACCTTCACATGTCCCACCTCTGTTAGCACGTCCACCATTTACTTGCGTAATTTTTATCAATGATTCATATTGGGAGAATATTCCATTTGATCCTACTTGTGATGACACCATTTTCTCACACAATGGTCTAGCTCAACTTGGTTTTACTTTTGAGGAACTCTATCTTCCAACTTTTCTCCTCATATATACTATGGATTTGTCATTATTACTTACACTCATGGATTATGTTTTTTCCATCTTACGATCGAACCTATCATGCATTCCTCACTCTTTTCCACTAACATTAGGGAAATGATGGATTTATTACATTGGGCACAATCTTGATCCCGAACAAATATACATTTATTTTCCCATGCCCTTTAGTCGTGTCTTTATTTGTAGTAGTTCTTTTCTTGGGTATTTGAAAAATCTCACTCATTGGTATATGCACGGTTTCCTGCTTCCTCCATTCACCGATGAGGAATACACCATGGGTATGTATAATTTATGCCTCAATGGTTCATTACATGATCAACCAAACACTATCTCTTATCAAGTCTCTAATGCTTATCCACATGACTTTGACCCTAAAACTGACGATCTCTTAGATGACATTACATGATCCATCCTTCATTATCCACACATTTGGGGCATAACATCCAAAACACCCCCCAACCTAGTAGCATCGTACATCACAACATAACATACTTCTATCATACACATCTCACATCCTCATCACATTGCACACTCATCACACTTATACCAGTATCGTCACCACCTGATGACACACTCATATTCTTATGGTTCTTATATGACTATTTAGAGTCTTGTTACAATAAAGAACCTTTTCTCATCTTACATTAACATATATATATATATATATATATATATATATATATATATTATATGATCACTTATACATACATACATCTACAATCATCTATCCCTCATCATGTATACCATACAATCTCTTATTATTCATCCCATAATTGAATCAATCTTACAAAATCTATGATACTTCACCACCTTCATACATCACTTCTCTATTTGTTGTTCAACATCATTTATAGGAAAATGCATACATAACCACATATTTGGGGGTCATAACATCTAACACATCCCCTCCTCATATTAGCGTTAATACATCTCTCATACTTTCATAGTCATACATCACTATCCTCACATAGTCATATTCATTACACATTTTAGCATCATTATTTCTTGATGACACACTCTTGTGCTTCAGCCACACTTGCCTATCGAGGGATACTTACTACACATGGACCCCACACAAGGTGCACCATAGGGATTACAAACTACTTTTTTCACATATTTCACATCAAATGTCTTACATCCTACATCATGCACTTTACATTTAGTATACATCATTACACATCTACACATCACACATCATACTAGTTAGCATTATACATACATCATGCTTTTAGGTTCTACATTCTATACTTACATTGTCCATTTATATGCCGCACATTGTCTATACATTGTACCGCATCCATTATACATATGCCACACTTTTATTGTCCATGAGTATATCACAACATACTACTCCTCCTAAATACTACATTTCGTTCACCTTCACATTACTAGTCTCTCTACACATATTACCTAACACACTATACATTGCATTTGACACATCATAAGGTCATCTATTATCATCACACATACTACACAATCTTCTATGCACTATAATGACTAATCACTACTTTACATTGAGTATACATCATACTAGTTAGCATTATACATACATCATGCTTTTAGGTTTTACATTATATACTTGCATTGTGCATTTATACATGCACATTGTCTATACACTATACTATTATTCATCATACATATGTCACACTTTTATTGTCCATGAGTATATCACAACATACTACTCCTCCTAAATACTAAATTGCGCTCACCTTCACATTACTAGTCTCTCTACACATATTACCTAACACACTATACATTGCATTTGACACATCATATGGTCATCTATTATCATCACACATACTACACAATCTTCTATGTACTGCAATCACTACTTTACATTTATTATACATCATTACACATCTACACATCATACATCATACTAGTTAGCATTATACATACATCATGGTTTTAGGTTCTACATTATATACTTGCATTGTGCATTTATACACCGCATATTGTATATACATTGTAATAGTATTCATTATATATATGTCACACTTTTATTGTCCATGAGTATATCACAACATAGTACTCCTAAATACTACATTGCACTCACCTTCACATTACTAGTCTCTCTACACATATTACCTAACACACTATACATTGCATTTGACACATCATATGGTCATTTATTATCATCACACATACTACACAATCTTATACACACTACAATCACTACCATATGACGCACTCTAGTCCCTCACCCATACTCGATCGCCGAGGGTTTACTAATCAAATGGAATTTCTCATTGTTACACATTCATAATTCAACCTTCTATCATGATACATTAGTAGCTTAGTGATATACGATTTAGTCTAAATGGTCACCTATCCATTCACATTGTAGAGTGGTATACGCTTTAGGCTAGATCACCACTCCCTCTAGTCACCTAGTACCGATACACGCTTTAGCCTACATCATCACTCTTTCGATCATTTTGTCATGTTATACGCTTCAGATATAAAGGTCATGCACAAAATTCATTTCTAGGTCACATCTCATCAACACACATACATACACATGCATAATAACAAGCTAGATAGAATACAAATTATTTGACCATTTCCCGATGATTCACTCTCATTTATGGTTTATTCTTGACTACAAAGGGTAAAAAATATGAACATCACTACATACATTTTGATTCATTTGGGGGCATGCAACTCTTATAATTCCATCTTGTATTCCATTGCATCCATCCACAACATATTGCATATCTTGGTTGCTTTGAATCTTGCTTGCATTTTCTTATATATGGTCACTTTAATGCTAGTTAGATATCTTATATTTCATTTATTTATACCATACATACATGTGTGTCCGCACCTTTGTTTATTTGTGATCATAGATATCGGTATTTTGTATAGAATGCGGATGCTCACCTTCTATCTATCCTACATTGGTTGATGGGAGCATCTACATCCGTCTCTCACAGGTGCTATTGTTTCATTTTTTACTTAGCGCTTTACATTACTTTCTTATACATGCTAACGTGTGTTTCATGTGTAACATCTATTTTGTAGGATTATTTACTTCCAAGGTTATCTGTTGTTTGTACTTTCTTATTTTGTTTTCTATTGTATGTGGGCCTTTCCCTTTGTTTGGTGTGAACACTTGTTTGTTGTATGCAACCATGATGGCCTTGCATGTCTTAGGACTTCGTGAAGGATGTCCCATGTTTGTAGCCCACTTTATGTGACTTACTTTGGCTTCTTACGTGTTTACATTACTACATTTTTTGGTAACTTATACACTATTTGCGTAGCTTACACATTACTTTCTTCATGCATGCTTGTTCATACTAACACTTTTCTTTGGCTAGCCTTTTTTATTTTGTGCACCTTGGTTTCTACCAAGTGCTTTCCTTTCATCCTGTAAGGTAGAGTTATAGAGTTTATATGGTTGGTCCTCTTTTGGGGCCATAATCTCCTATCAACGATTTCATATGCACCCCCAAAGAGGAGGGGAATCATTTGGGGTTTTAAATACTACACAATGCTTCTACACTGGTTTAGTTTAGTCATTTTCTGCCCTTAGCATTTTGGATTATACAATGAGTGGGTTTTGACCAGCTTTACAAACCCCGTACACAATAGATTCTATAGGACGTGGCCTTCCTTAAAATTTTGGGGCATAGTTATAGGTTAGAGGATACATTGACTTCCTCTTTACACTACTTTAGCTTGATGGCGTTGATCACCTAGAAAACTAGGTAGTACGGATATCTCTTCACACATATTCATGGATGCGAACACATTGGAGGATACAACGTATTTTCTTCCTACACTTCTTCGGCTTATGGCGTTGGATCACCCAAAAATCTAGGACATAATATCCTCTTTTTACACTCTTTCTCTTGACATAGATCAGGTGCACATGTTCTATCTCTCATTATGTATTATACTTTTACATGCTTTCAAAACATATACATGTGTCTTTTACATGCGTTTTTGACATATATACATGTGTATTTGACTACTTGATCATCTTCTCCTTGTAGGTCCCACCGTATGAGAAACAAGCAGTCAACGAAAACAACTAAAACAATGGGGCAACAAAAAAATTCTACAAAGCACACACCATACTAACCATGTAGGTGCATCGCACACATTGGTAACTTCACACATGTTTCCACCCTATTTTCACTCTCGTCACTATTTTATACTTTTAAATATTTAGTTTCCATTCTCTATCATCTTTTTTTCACTCCACGGTTTGTCTAGTCCTTTGGTCCATTTCTATATCACTCTACTTAGATTTATAAAATATTCATCTCTTCTACTTTTATGTTACCTAGATTTCTAATCACCAACATAACTTGGGGAAAATGTTGTAAAAATTCACACACTTTAGACATTATTTAGTCCCAGGTCTCATACTATTATTCATATGGTTTTGAGTGAAGAAAATACTAATTAACCCTTTTTTTTGTCATTTTAGTTTTCTTACTATCGTCACTACTAACCTCCCACACATGTTTTCCAAGTCTATTTTCGTTGTTCTCCATCATTTTATCCTTGACAGGGGCACCCACAGCCGCCTTGGTCAAAGTCAAGGTGCCCTGATTATTTTCCCACTTTCCTACAATTTTTGGCACTTTCTAGCCATTTGAACATTTCATATTTCTTATGGTTAGTGTTTTTGGGGTTAGTTACGAAATTAGAATAAGAGAACCATATAAATATATGGTTATGTGACCATAATGAAATACAAAGCACTACTCACTACTATTATCACCTAAGGTTACATCCATCTCCAGCTCTATCACAAGGCACAAAGATGGTTCATCTACATCACACAAGAATAGGAAGGAATTTTATTCTATTCCATGCACCATTCTATTACCTTTTCTACCCATTGTTATTGCTCACTACTTTCACAAGAGAGTGCGACTAACACAAGATCACCTAGGGCATGATTGCACACACTTGCACATAGAACTACATCAAGTTTGAGATGTAGTGCAATGCTCAATTAGTAAGTCCACCATTGTGTCGGGCTGAGGTACATACAAACCCTTCATATGCATTTTTTTAGGGTTTTATGCTTGTCTTAGGGTTTCGTGAGTCTCTTCTTCATCATTTATTTCCAACGACATAAAATGTAGTCCAAAAAGTTAGTGTGATAGGTGGAGAAAGCTTTAGATCATATAGTGACCTACAACTCTTGTTTTTAGACCTCATGTATAGATCCAGGGGCACCCATAATGTAGAATTGGGAGCCCATAGTGATGTAATACTTTCCTAGGTTCCCATTCCACTTAGATTTCTTGGATCTACAAGTTTAAGGACCTTGGCATAGTCCTTTCCTCCTTCTTTTCTCTAGTCACCTCTGCGACACAATCCAACAAGATCATTGAATCAACTGAGTTCCTCCCTACCTTGTTTGCATATAGGGTTTCTGTTTTCATTAACCTAGTTTCTTGGGTCACTTTCTCGTATTTATTTACTGCTATTATCTACTATTATTCACTAGTACTCCTAGTTACATTAACTTAATAAATTCCACATTTTAGTTAATCGAAACCACCAATGTTTGTTGTGTGATCCTCAAACCTTATACCCAAAATAACTCGTAAGAATATGTCCATAGTGATTTTCTTATCATACTCACTCTAAATGTACACAATTTACAATATCCAACTTGCTTTAACTTACAAGTAAAAAAACCTTTATTTGATACCAATTTATGTAAAGATAGTTAAGGATCCCAATGAAGATCCATCTTAGACTACACAAATCTTTGACAGTCACACATAAGTGTGTGTGTGTGTGTGTGTGTGTGTGTGTGTGTGTGTTTATACACACATGAGCATATTGGACATACATAGATGAACCATAAAAATTAACTTATTTGAATTACCTTATAGGTATAACACATATAATAATTTCAAACAATATAACATCTTTAATATATTGAGAAAACCATATCATAGGTCAATTTTTATGCTTAGATGAAATATCATAATTGCGATCTCTCGCTTTTTTTTTCAACAACTAATTTCCTAAGAAAAATGGATTTTTTGATATAGTCCAATACAAGCTACATAAGTGTTACATTGAACTTTGATATTGGCCATTATGTCTTAGTGTTGTCATTGATGTCAAGTAATTTAATGGAAAATGGTGTATAGATGTCATAACAATTTCCATGAGGTCTTTTTCAGTGTTAAGTTTGAAGGCTGACTAGTAGTTTCTAGTTTGGTGAATTCCTATGGTGTTCTAGAGCATGTTTCAGTGTGCATGGTCATAGTTTAAGTCATCCTAAGTTGAGTAGAGGTTTTCATGAATTTTATCATGGTTAGTATGGTGTGTCATGAGGTGTATGAGTGTTTTCAAGGTGAAATAAATAATTCTTTGGAGTTTTATGGATTTCTTTAGAGTTTGTTTGTATGCTTCAGAGTTAGTCCAAAGTCTATCCCATTTGCTTTGTAGAATGAAATGTTTGCTTCAGAGTATGAATTATTTTCTTGAGTATGAACTGGTTCCTTCAAAGTTTAGACCGAATGTTTCACATTTTTTTGATAATATTATCTTGACATGTGGTGAATGCCAATAAAATGTAGAGTGAGGTGGAGGAATGTAGGTACATATTTGAGCATGGTTTTCAGGTGATCATCTAGATATAGTATAGGTGATTGAAGGCTAAATGGAGCATGAGAATGAGATGCATATGTATATGACCTCATAGAATCATGCAGAGAGAATGAGACATACCGTCTTAGGTGTGTTATGTACTTTTGGAGTGCTTGGAAGTAGAGTCATGTGGTTGGTCTACTTTTTCATGGTGTAAACTAGGTCTAATCCTAGTGCTTGGAGGCCTAATTAGGATTGATAGGAAGTTGAATTTATGTATGATATCTTGTGATAAATAATGAAGGTATATTAGGTTGTTTTCATCGTTTACATATATTTTTAGAGTTTTCATTATGAGTTCCAATGTTAGTTTAGTGTGTCATAGCCTAGAACATGTAAATCCCAAAGGTCTTGTCGTGCAATTCCTAGTGGTGGTGAAGGTAAAAATATATTTGATCTAAGATGATGATTGGAGATGTTATCATAAGGTGTTGTGATTTCATGTGAAAACATTTCAGGTTTTCATGATATAGATTTTGCAAGATATGAGGTTTCGACAAAAACAAGGTGCTTAAGAAAAAAATTCCAACTTGAATTGAGTGAAATGCTAATGGTTATCATGTGAAGTATTTGCATGGGAAGATTATTATTTAAGGTATTTTGGGAATGGAATTAATAAGATATCATAGTTTTAATAAGTTCAAATGAGGCACAAAATTTTATGAACGAATGTTAAGAAGTGAAACTGCTTGTTATGGCTTTGAAACCCTAGGTCAAGAGCGATGGAGAAGAACTTCATGATAGTTTCCTAGAAATGATTGGTCAATGCTACATGATTTGATGTTTTAGAGGACTCCTCCAAGTTTCCAAAAATTTAATATAGAGCATTTGGCGATGAGTGAATCCACTAAAACAGGTATGTTTTTGAAGAAGTTTAGTTTGGGAAAAAGTTGTCCAAAGGAGGTATGAAATAAATTGACATATTTTTATCCTGGGAGTTTTACTTGATTTCCATGATGGTTTCAATCATGTTTGAGCTTCTAGAGCTAAAATTTTTCCATATTTATGAATACTAGTCCTAAGGCAGGGTTTGGGGCAATTTTGTGGCAATTTAAGAAATGAACATGGGTGAATTCCTTCCACTTGTAGATGTAAAGAAATGTAAGGTGTTATGGAAATAGGATTTAGAGATATTTCCATTGGTATATGGTTTTCTCATGGTGATGATATTTGTTGGGTCATCCAACTTGATTTGTGGAGAAGAATATTTCTTGTTTCTCGAGGACAAATTTTCTATGGCTAAAATATTGAGTTAGATAATATATGGAATGGATCATTTGATGCTTTATATCAGTTGAAAATAAAATAGGAATAATATTTTTTCCTATTGAATGCTTTAGAGGCATTGAAAGGGGCAAAGAAGGTGCAAAATAGTTGAGTATCTAAAACATATTTTTGGGTAGTGCGGTTTGGTGATGTAGACACCTAAAATATGCTTACACTTAGTATTTCCTCCAATTAAATGGATTAACGACACTTGGTTAATTACCTATTTTTCTCTCCATTCTCGAATACCAATTTACAACACCTTCTTGGTCGTATTCCTCCTATATTCAACTTATTTGGCTAATATATGTCTTATTAGATTATCTTTCCTCATTTCAACCATTCACAATCTACCTAGTTCTCTCTCGAACCACTTCTGCAAGCTTCCTAGGATATATATTAGTCATAAATGGCTATCAAGACCCCTCCCAACTCTCAATGAGTCTCTAATCACTTGATAATAAATTTTAACTATCCTAAACCCTACTTAACTAGCCTAGACCAAGCTTAACTAGGCCTAAACCATGTTTATCCTCAACTAATCTAAAAGTGGTTTTAATCGTTAGTCCCACATGCACCCAAATTCCACATTATTCCAAACCAAAAATATAAATACAAGGCTAAGCCTACCCATTCAAAACTTACAAATTTACACAACACAAAATTAAAACAAGCCTAAGAAAGCTTTTAGATCTCATTTGTATTATCTTTAAGCTAATTAGACATTTGACCTTAACCTTACCTCCTCCATTTGCATCCATAATCCAATTTTAAGTAAATAAAGAGAACCATTGGCCTTGAAGCCATTAATGGTGAGGATCCATTCTTGAAATCTTGAGAACCAAAACAATTAATCACACCTTTGAGTGCTAGAATCTTCATAGGTTCAATGTTTTATAGCTTTCAAAAGAGTATAGAGTAGTGTATATGCTAGGTTTTGATGTTTTTTTGTCAAAGTTATGACGTATGTATAGGACTAACTCTTATCTCATGGTCATGGTTGAGTGAGTTACGCTTTGAGGTTCTTTAACCTCATTCCATAGCTTTGTAAATTTTCTATTGCATACATTTGGCATGCTCGGTGAGACATGAAATCCATCCTCCATTAATGGAGGTTTTTTCAAGCTTTACATGTCCATTTCTAGCCATTTTTATGCTTTCTAGGTTTTAAATGCTTGTTTTTTAACATATTTCACATTTTAGAGGGGCTTAATCTTCCTTTTTCTAAGGAATTTCATGGGTTGAAGTTAGAAATTGGATTTAGTGGCTAACAACTAACCTGTTTGACTGTTGAAATTCTTTATTTCTTGTTTATTTTGTAGGTTTTACAAGGGGTCTAAATACATGTCTTGGATCGGCGTGTCTTCATCAAAAAGCATGTGTATCCATTGAAACATGCATGTACATGTCTTTCTGGTGCAAAAACACATGCACACATGCATAGGTGTCATTCTAGGCATTATCTATTGAATCATGCACGTACACATCTTTCTGGTGCAAAAACACATGTGCGCATGCATATCCGTTGAAACAGGCACGTATCCATCACTCACGGGCATGTATCCATCACATTAATTTTTAGAGTGGGGCACGTATCTATCAAATTAGGCACGTATCCATTGAAACAAGCGCGCACATGTCATTAGTGGGTGCGTATATATTGAATTGTGTTCACTACCAATCTTGAAGGCCATAACTTTTTCTCCCGAACTCGAAATGACTCCATTTTTGTTGTGTTGGAAAGGTATTGAAGAAAAATATGCAATGAAACATAAAATTAGGATTTTGACTTACAAAAATTTATGGTTTACATTATTAGATAACTATTCATTTTCTAATGTATCTTAAAGTTTGAAAAATTGTTTTCTTGGCTATTCTAACACTTTGAAAGGTTTTGTGGCACTAATCAGTTGTTTGCAGGGTTATTTTGGTCTTGTATTTTATTAACTTAGTTAAGTGTTTTGTTTCTTAGTTGGTAGAAGTTTTCAAAGTGGGTAGGACCTTCTAGGTGATCTTGGGAACCAAAAACACTTCCAAAACCCTCTTATTGCTTTCAAAAACACTTACTTTACGCTTCCTAATGTATAACATTTCAAAATTGGTTAAAATGAACTCAAATTTTACAAAAATGTATTTTCCATAAACTTGTTTTAGTTCATTTTTTTCGTTACGTATGCTCTTCCTTTATGCCTTTTGTTGATCTTAGGAATCAAAAGAAACACACAAAATCTCTTTTGATATCATGAAATTTTATGGAAAACTACTAATTCTTCACATATAGAGCCTAAATTCTTATCAAAGAAAGGAGGATTCAAAACAAAATAGGAACCCACTAACACATGTTTTCATACAGGTTGTGAAATGGTGTGCTACTTAAAGCCACATTAAGTTAAACAAGATTAAAAAACACACCACTTTCATCACACTATGTATTGTAGGTTTCGGAAAAGGGTACGTCCATATATGATCAACTAGAACATAACCCCTTTGGCATAATGCCTTAAGATACAACAATGGGGGTGGTTCCAGAACACTAAAGTAGTCCACCGCTTTGAGTAACCTCATGGATGAAATAGGAAGTGCTCTTCTTACCCACTTAACTAGATTTACACTACAATTTAAATTCAACGTTTTATATTACGACCCTAGCGATGGTACAATTGAATTCACTTGTTGCTTATTGTATCAGAAGGGGTAAAGTAAAGCCCGAAATTGTCCAAATTAGGTGTGACTTTTTGGGTAAACCACACTCACTCTTAGACAACTTGTGACACCTAGTTGAGAGATCTTATTAGGAAGCCATTCTATCTTGGAGCCCACTTTTCTAGTTCGGTGTCATGTCAAGCCATCAAGAAGTGATGACTTACTTGGATTCTCGAACCTTGTTTCTCGAACAAGGAAAAGAACCATTGTCGATTAGAACTAAGTGTCTTTCATCATGAAATTAAATGATGTATCACTTAACTTGGTTTCTTTCTCACCTTCGGACCATGCAAAAACTCGCCCAAGTGGCACTTGGTTTATTTTCATCTTTTGACCTACACCTTTGCATTCTTGTTTCCCATTTGGGACAAGAGAAGGAGTCTTTCGGGAGTGTTGTCATAGATAGTGTTCACCACTTTTTAGTCCATTTACGTTCATCCATGTTTGCGGATGATTTGTTAAACATCTAAAGTGCGTGGATGTGTCCTTATATATTTGATGGCCACTTGATCTTGATTTCAAGATCGTATTCATAGTTTCGATTGATTCATTAATTGATTTCACTTTTACGTGTTACCTTGTTCACATTGTTTTGAAACAATTAAGATACTTATGTCATTTAAAAAAAACGTGATCTAAGTATCTACATTGTGGCATTACGATGCGCACATTTTAGCACATCCTTAGTATTATTTGAGTTGTTTTAAATTCAAATATTTTTCCAAATCTTGATGGGTGTTACTTACTTTATTTTGCGTCATTTCAATACAAATTGATACCAATATCTCACTTGTCCAATTTGGTGGGGTTACGTAGCTTATATTTGTAATCCTCCCCCTTTGATGTTTAGGCCTTTATTGTGTCTAAAATGGTCATAATATCCTTTGAGTGGGAATCATATTTTCCCTTTGTTAATATTTACACCTTGTTCATTTCGAGCTTGATGTAAGTATTGACATTGTGTTGATTATATTTGTATCGAACTATCATTTTGCACACACATTTTTAGGGAGTATTTCCTTATGGATTGGAATTTTGTTTTACACTTGCATAATTGTTCCTTGTGATCATTGATCATGAAAACTTGTTTTCTTTAAAAATCCTTTTTATCTCATTGAGATTGTCTCATCATGATGTCTATTTTCCTTAGGGATTCTTCAAAAATCATGCACAAATATCCATACCTATGAAATGTCTAGTTGGATGTCATTATGCTTCTACGAATCGACATGTCACTTCCTTCCCTTTGAAGTAATTTGATCATATTATCTACATCTAGGCATTTTTACCTGAACGACACCAAAATTATTGACTATCGTGTGGTTACTCATGCTTACAACAATATGGAACCTAGGTTTAGGTATTCACATCAAAATATTCCCATTACAACTAAGCCTCGTTTTCTTCTTCATACTAGAGGGCCCATTCAGGAACCATGTTCCCCACCTTCAGCTCATATTCAGTGGTATAGTTTGGATGCTTCTGATCCAAATTAATATTGAGGTTCCCCCCACTCTTCTTTTGATTTAGATCCAAACTACCATTCGGATTCCCACTTTTCTTCTAAATATTTACATCCCAACTAATCTTCGGATACCCCTAGATCAAATCTTGAATCCCGATTCTTCCTTCTTTCGTAGGACCTATATTCCAACTCACCTCAATGATGTATTCATCCTTTGAATACTTGTGTGACTCCAAGTTCCATCAATCGAACATCTAATTCGGTTCTTGAGTCATGGTCCTCCCTTCCTTCGCAGGACCACCTTTATCAATCACTTCAACAACCTCTTCCTCCATCGAAGAATTCCATGACTCAGATTCCATCTATTCAATCATCTAATTTGAATCCTACATCACAACTCAATAGATGGCTATACGATCCTATTTTCTCTTCCACATTAAGTCATCTTTTAGAAAAATGATCTAAGACTAGATCTAAATCATCCATTCATGAGACGCTTGCCTCCAATCCTACTTCCTCTCTTGAGTCATCTTCTTCTATCAATCAATATCCTATCTTATCGGACTAGTTTCTTCTATTCAACCTCATATGGTCGAAGAACAACAACCTCTACTAATTCATTTCTCTCAGAATGAAGAAACAATTAGAGTACATGAAGATATCCCTCTAGATGATTGAAAACAAGGATTCTTTCTAGAACTTGATACGCTCGCATATTGGGGAAAATAAGTTTATCCCTTTTATCATAATATAGATGAGGATCCTAAGGTCATGGAACTTGACTCTTCTTCTAGCATTCCATCTTCACCTTCTTCGAGCATGATGAGATGTCATGGTCTAGCATTGATCCACCGGCCTATCTTATCATTTCCAAATCATTCCTTTTATATCATCATTCCTCAATCAAAATCTCACCTTGGGTCATCGCTGAGTATCCCATTCTCTTCTTCTATCCTAGAGCCACTTCGGGCTAGCCCTTCATTTTCTACATCCTCTTGGTCTCCCATTAACTTCTATTCTTGGTCTATGTCCTAGTAGCCCTTCTTCTTATTCTATCTATGGGACCCCTCCCTGGTGGTCCCTCATCATCTATACCTAGGCCACACCCTAACAACCCTTTGTCATATTATTTTATTCTTAGGACATGGCCATGTAGCCCAATTTCTTCCATCTTACGGCCATATTCTAGCATCCATTTGTCATCTTTGATCAGCAGATCACCTCCTGGTAGCTCGTCCTCTTCATTCCTGGGACAAGATTATCATTTTCATCCATCACATGTTTCTTCTATCAATGGTTGTGGCAAGCCCATGGTCATTTCTCACATCAGTTATAAACGTCCATGTTCACTTTATTCTCCTTTTCAAGATCAAACAAGTAACACATCATCTTATAAAAACCCAAACATTTTCTTAATCAAGCTCGGAAAATTTTTACAAGAGCTCGAAATACCCCAACCACTCAAACAATCTCAAAATTGTAAATCAAGTGCGATTCAAGAACACACATCAACATAGCCTTCAAGTATGGCACAAAATGTAGAAACATATGGATAGGGGCTCAGTACGTACCCAAAATGTAAGGTATCTTGCACTTGCCCGAGAACAATGTGACACGTGCCCCAATGATGATACTGAGTCTCCTCGCAAGGTGTTCGGTATCTAGAAAAAGCTCCTCAAGTGTGTGTTAACATCCCACATGCCCCGCTTAGCCCTTGTGTTCTTTATTGTTCTCTTTTCCCCTCTTTTCTTTGCATTTTATTATTCAAGATGAAACCACCACCCCTAAGCTCAAGGCGGCGGTCTTGTGACCGCCACCCGAAGAAGGGGCAACAATCCTATAACCGCCACCTCCCGCTCGGGCGGCGGTCCTTCAAGCATTTTCTAGATGCTCTTTTAACGTGACTTGCATAATTTTTCAACGTTTACAGATTTTTCACCACCTTTGGCTTGCATTAATGATTCTGGTTCCCGGAATAGTGTTTTGGCTATGTTTATGGTTTAAGAGATCAATTTGGTTTTTACTTTGGGTAAATGCAAATGCTATAAATAGTTGGCTTGTGCTCAAGCAAATGGCCCTCAAATTTACCTCTCAATTTCTCATTTCAGTAGTTCAGTCTTTTATTTTGCTTAGGATTCATAGTTTAGTTCATTGCATGCTTAGTTAATGTTATTTTGCTATTAGAAAGCCACATATCCATCTTGTGCAAGTGTTGTCATTACTTCATGCAGTCCATTAAAGTAGAACAATTTAATTCTCAGTAGGAAGCCATTAAAGTTGTAGGTTTTTCTCGTCAAATAGGATAGTTTCAGGTTCTAGACATTTTATGTTGCATGACTCATAATAAATCCCACTAGGAATTACATAAGCCAAGCTCTATACTCTTGTGCTATCCCTCTCCTACTCACATTGTATTCAGTCTGTATCCTAAGCTGCCTTTGTTCCAAAATCTACTTCTATTGATGCTAGCATTACACGCTTTTCTAGATCCACGTGAGCACAAAGGAATGAGGAGATCACACTGAGGGGACAAAACCACACACGCCATCAGAGTTGCCACTGTTCTACAAAATCCAGGTTCTAGCTTTCAAAGTTCTAGTTAGAAGCATATCAAATAGAGTAGCCAATCATCTTATTTCAGTCAATTTTACTTTCAATATTGCCAAGGAAGCTGTGGGGATCGATAGTTTCTGAGAAACTATGATTCATTCCTCACTTCTGAGGTAGGATCGAGAGTCTTTCAAATATATTAGATTAATTATTTCATTATTTACAATAGATTCACAACTGCACATGCAAGTAGCTATACTCGGCTGCCTTGTTTGTTTTAAATTTCATGATTAGTTTAGTTGTCAATTGCTAGATATTTTAGAAAGTTTCCTCTTTCAAATTCATTCATATAAGTTCATCAGAAAAATACAAAAATAGGGAAGTTATATATGCTATAGATATTCTTCACATAGTTAATTTTACTTTGCTGCAATTTGATTTACGTTGTTGCTTTTGTATGACAATCATGGGACCCAGAGAGCCCAAAGAATACGTAATTCAAGCCAATCAGTGCCTCAACCCAATCTAGCCACAAAGTAATAACCGATATAGATCGAATCTTAGAATCCAAGTCTTCCAAACAACAAAATTTACAAGATCAGATTAGCTCACAGCGATCGGGTTAAACATAGAAGACGACCAAGCGCATACATTTTGGTCAAATCAACCAAACTACATATTATCCTAGATAAAAATCTGCATGATCTGTAGAAGGGCTTGAAGAGAGAAACATTCGGTTGTGATCCTTTGGTCCCACAAACAGACGCGGGAGATACTCTCACAGACATAGATACTAGCTTAAGAATTCATGTTACACAAATGCCTATGAGATACTCGAAAGATCACACAACTATTAATTCTAAAAATAGAGGCCGAGAAATCATATGACTATTGGATACTATGGATTAGGACTAACCCACACATGACCATAGCAGACCACAACAAACGTGAATCTATGGTTGTGACCCACAAATCCCACAGCCCAATGAATCCATAGGTGAATCAGACATAGATGTTGGCTTACACACATTAGTATTCAGATCTACTCCACTTCCACCTATCATCATCGAATAGTTATCCTTGTTAGACGTAGTAGCTAATAAAGCTAAGGAATTCTGGACTAGGCCAGATAATCACCCGTAGAATCCACTATACCCATCATCCACCCTATGACCCTGTCTAGAGATATACACGAAACTATCCCAGGTCATTTTCCGCGTATTCCATAACCCATATACTCAATCACACCAGAGCTCGATATTGATTTCACCATATGAAATGTCATGCTTTCAAGACTTCTTCACATTTTCCCAAATACAAAGGTGAGGGAGATCTTTGAATGCACATATCAAGGCTTACGCCATAGCCATTCGAGAACTACTCCCTTAGGATGGGGTTTTGCCCAAAATATTCCCCCCAACTTTGGAAGGCATCGCTCTCGATTTGTATTATACAATCTGTGAGGCTTCCATCCATTTTTTTAAACAACTCGCTTTAGAGTTAATCAAGGCATTTGAAATGAATAAACTATTAAGAACAGGAATCGTTCTTTCTTGCACATTAAGTAGGAACACAATGAATATGTCGCTCATTTCATCCAGAGGTGGCATACGATTCTTTATTCTTCACCCAGGTCTCCAAATATGGACCAAATGGAACTATGTGATTTATTCCTTCATTCTCTCGAGAAGTAAAGGAAGAAGTCCAAAATTCCCACTAAAGACTTACGATGAAGTACTTGAGAGCGCTCATCTTTCCAAATAGATCAAGCGGATATAGATAACAGTCGTAAGACATATGGAATAAATGGGAGGTTAATCACCTCCAACCATAATACCAAGACTTATCCTACCACCACAAATACCAATCAAGGACCTAAAATCCTTAATAAAAATCACGAGTGACAACATGGAGTAATGATCGGGTAAAAGCAAAAAGGTAAATGTTGTGAATACTCCACCGCTAATAAACAACCAACCCGAAAAACAACTTTACCCCAACAATCAATGCAATGGATTTAAATCATCCACAACAACAAAACAACAAACAATGGTGAAACCCTACACAGGTCCAAGCCAAAACTCAACTAGATATCAAAACCAAAACCAAAACCAAAAATAGAAAATGCAAAACTTTAATCCTAATAGGCAACGGTTTGATCAGAGTTTTGGGCCACAATATGCACCAAACCAACAGACTAGGAATTACAATCCTAACTTGTATTGTGGTTTTCACAAAATTCGAGGCCATGACACTAGAACATGCCGTGACTACAATAAATTCATGCAACATTTTCCAGAGGAACAAAGACAACTTTTCATAGATATGTTCTTGGCAGATCCTACGTCACCGCACCAAATACTTTTACAGGGGTAGTTTCCCCTCAAAATGCACCCCTTAAGATCTTCAATGATCCGCTCCCAAATCACAACAACAACAGGTTAAATTCGAATGGGACAAATAAGGGTGTAATGACAGGAAACAATGATCATGAAGCCTTAACTTCACTAAATCCATTAGTTACGCCACAATTAGGAAGTCAACCGCGACCTAAGATGGTCGGTTTAGTGGAGTTAGACACCCTCAACTACCCGTAGAGGCTATAACAAGGACACGAGAGTATTCCTCTTAGCCCAAGTCCAAGTTACTTACCGGAGATAGATAACATCCAACAATATTTAGTAAATCCCATGGGTGCCTACGATTTAATTAGTGATCTAACAAAACCTTCTCGCACATTTCTTTTTTTGACTTACTAAAGAATTCTCCTACCCACATGGGCTGATTTTTAGAGGCATTAGGTTTAGGCCATCTAATTAACATCACTCCACCTCTTGAAACACATAGGTAAACCATATAGACTTTGATATCCACCCTCCGGGCATCCGGATAGGGATACCGAATTCATATTTGAAATAAACAAAATGCCAACAGACACCGAGATCGGACACCAAGGTGATCCAGACTTACATTTGCAAGTATGGGTTTATAAAAATTATGTGAAACGCGTGATGGTTGATGATGGGGCAAATGGAATTAACATAATCCCCTTCTCTTTCCTTCAAAAGCTAGGGTATGGAGAAACGAATTGTTCCACAACTCAAATATGCTAAGAGGTTATGATAGCCTTAAAGCCACCTCAATTGGAACTATAATACTACCGGTCACCTTAGGACCCAAAACAATCCTAACTGAGTTTTATATTATAGATCGGAAACTAACTATAATATGATCCTTGGCCGACCATGGATACATCATATGAAGGCAATCCCTTCTAACATTATTTCAAGAAGTAAGATTCTTGCATTTAGGAAAGGTGTTCATAGCCAAAGGTGATCCAAAACCATTCGATATACACCTAGCTGACTTAAATAAAACACCAGGGCATTGCACTCAAGTTTGAACTCCCAACAAACCAACTTAATAAACCCACCGACTCAAAACCAAAAAAAGTTGGTACCTACGATATCTTTAGACTATGAGCCTAGTCAAGATGATCCCACCCTCAAAGATGAGGTTAAGATTGTAGAAATAAAATCATTAGGAACTACCGCAAAAATTGTTGAATTGTAGAATAGATCTACCAATGTTCCTACCATTTGATTATGTAGGCATGGGATACACCCTAGATGTGTTGTCTCTTCCAGAGAGATCTCTACATGGTAGAGGTAGAAGATGTTAACACAACAAATATCCCAACGCCCATATTCCCAGCTAAGTATTGGACTCTCCATTTCAATGGAGCTAGATGTCATTACGGAGTTCTCAGGTGTAATCTTTACTTCTCCCGAGGGAAAAGTCCTACCATTTGCCTTTAAACTAAATTTCAAATGTACAAACAATGACACTGAGTACGAAGCCCTCCTCCTTGGCCTCGTCCTAGCTAAGAGGATTGGTGTTAATAATATCAGGGTGTTAGGAGACTCACAATTGGTAAAAAACCAAGTCTCCGAGATGTATGAAACCAGAGTTGAGCACTTACAAATCTCTACAAAATAGTTGTATTGAATTTAAGCAAGGAGTTTGACTTCATATCAATCAAAGCAATCCCACGAGAGTAAAATATTTCTCACCGATTCAATAGTGACCTCGGCATCATGCTTCACTCCAAACAAGTGAGTTGGAGATACCCGTTTCATGGTATCCTTCGTACTAAACCATTAGTAAAAATTTCAAATCCTCTTTTAACAAATAGAAATGAAAACAAATCTACTATCCTAGACCACATTGATAGTGATACAACCACTCTAATTACTTAAACGTCTATGCGGCGTTACATCTCACCCATCACGCAGTAGATTAATCCTTAATCCCGCATTCATCTTCCTACTTCAGAAATCCCATGACAGAGCTTCCCCCACAAAAGGAACTTAGCATATACACAGTCGAGAATGGAGACAATCTGAAACTACCTCTAGCCCTACCTGAGTTTGAAGAAGGTAACACTTCTCTAATCGAAGAAACAATCAATATTAACATCGAACAAAGGATGAACCAAGGATATTGAAGTTAGGATCCTCGTTAACTCCATCAGAAGTAGAAATACACACTCAAATCCTCAAAGAACATCGGAAGGATTTTGCATTTAATTATAAGGAAATGACAGGGGTTGCACCACACATTGCGTACATAACCTCGTCACTAAATCAGATGCAAAGCCGATTAAAAAAAAATCGAGACCAATGAAACCTAAGGTAGCTCTCATGGTGAAAGAGGAGGTAATGAAACTCCTCCAAGTAGGATTCATCAAGCCAGTTGATTACTCTTAGTGGGTATCTAATATCGTTCCCATTCTAAAAAGAATGGGAAGATACACATCTGCATAGACTTCCGAGACATTAACAAGGCATGTCCTAAGGATGACTTCCCGTTACCATCCATAGACGTCATTGTTGATGCAACAACTAGGATTTGAGCTTTTGTCTCTCATGGATGGATTCTCGGATACAATCAAATCAGAATATCCAAACAAGATCAAGCTAAAACCACGTTTATAACTCCTTGGGGAACCTATTGCTATGTTGTTATGCCATTCGGTCTCAAGAACGCTGGCGCTACATACCAACGGCTATGACGTATATATTTCATGACCTTATTCATAAAATTGTGGAATCCTACGTAGATGACTTGTTGGCCAAGGCCAAGAAGCATAGTGACCATCCGGAAGTGCTTCATCATTCTTTCACATCTGATAGAATACGAGTCACCCTAAATCTAGAAAAATGCATCTTTGGTGTAACAGGAGGGAAGCTCCTAGGTTACATTGTATCATCACACAGGGATCGATGTTGACCCAACCAAAATTAGGGCTGCTCTCAAATGGTCCCACCTTCGATGAATCTGAATCGAGGTCATTTCTCGAAAAATTGGTGCAATCCAGAGATTCATCCTGATTTAAGCTTCACCATTCATCCAATCAACAATCTACTCAAGAAAGATTATAGTATTGATTGGACCAAAGATTGCAATGAAGCTTTCGATGCAGTTAAGCATTTCTTGTTATCACCACCTACGCTAAGGCCACCTAAGCCAGACCACCCATTAATTTTATATTCGTGAGCTACCAATGTCTCGCTAGCCTTGTATGCTGGCTCAAGAAGATGATGACAAGAGAGAACGTGCAATCTATTTCATTAGCCGAATGTTGCTCGACTATGAAACATGTTATACACAGGCAGAATGAGAATGCCTTGCCATAGTCTTTGCAACCAAACGCTTAAGACATTATATGCTAAATCAAGAAACAAAGGTCATTGTAAAGATAGAGCATTTACGAACTTTCCTCACGCAAGGGTCCTTGTCTAAAAAGGTTGGATGCTTTATAACCTTAATGGGTGAGTTTGAATTAACATTTGTAAATCAAAGTCCATTAAAGGACAAATCATCATGGATTGGTTAGCTGATAACCCACTAGACGGAGGCAATCTAGTAGATCTGGACTTTCCTGATGAATGCATATACTACATCAAACCGACCTCCCATCTCTCGAGTGTCCTTGGTATGTTGATATTATTAATTATATCATGGATCATACATATCCGAAAGGTGCTACACCACAAAAAAGAATGTGGTTATGCATTATCATAGCTAAATACGTCATTATATAGCAAGTGCTCTATCGAAAAGCATTCGATGGAATGCTTCTAAGATGTGTTACACAGAAGAATCCAAGAAGATTCTCCACGAATCTCACAGTGGAATGTGTGGAGGCCACTTTGGTGGCCATGCCACCACTCGTAAAATACATCGATGGGCTATTTCTGGCCTACTCTAGAACACGATGCAGTAGAGTTTGTACGAAGGTGTCATAAGTGCCAAGAATTCTCCCATGAGATCCACATGCCGACACAAGCTCTACAACCAATCGCTACTCCATGGCCCTTTTCTACGTGGGGCCTCGATTTGATAGGGAAATTCTCTCCCTCATCTACAAATGGCCATAATTTCATAATCACGGCCACCAAATATTTTACCAAGTGGGTAGAGGCTATGCCTCTTACTACTGTACCGGGTTCTGTAATCGCCAAGTTCATTTTGAACCAAATCATTTGCAGATACGGTGTCCCGCAAATCATTATCTCGGATAATGGGACTTCTTTTAAGAATGAAAAAGTTCACGAATTGTGCAATAAATTTAAAATAAGCCATCATACGGCCTCCTTGTATTACCCCAAGCCAATGGACAAGCTGAAGCAACAAACAAAACATTAAAAGCCATTCTTCTTAAAATAGTGAAAGAAAACAAATGAGATTGGCATTTGAAGTTATATCCAGCCTTATGGGCCCACCGAACCTCAATAAGAACACCAACAGAGTGACTCCTTTCTCGCTAGTATTCGGGGCAGAAGTAGTTCTCCCGCTTGAGGTTGAAATACCTAGTCTCCGTATCTCATTACAAGGGATCCTGATGAAGATGCTTATAGAGAAGCACGTCTCTCCCAACTAGAAATCCTAGATGAAGCTAGGTTAGATGTTGAACAAAGGCACAGTCTATGCTGACCGGATGTGCCGCAAATATAACAAGAAGGTCTATGAACGTGACATATATGAAGGTGATCTAGTTCTAAGGCTAGACAACCGATCGATAAAAAGACCGGCGAAGGAAGGAAGTTCTAACCCAAATGGTTGGGCCCATACCAAGTCATGAAGGACTATGGAAATGGTGCATATCTCTTATGCACACTAGAAGGTGAAGAATTTGGTGAAATGGTCAATTCCCTACACCTTAAACGATTCTATGCATAAGCAACCAACACTACTTGTATAATTATATCTACATTGCATCTTCATATAGTTAGGATCATTTTGTCCACTTGTTTCATACAATTTTGTGATCAAGGAATTTATTCTCAAAGCAATTCATTACAAACTTCTGATGGTATTGGCATAAACACTCTAATCATACTTCTCCATTTCCATGATATCATCAACTATTTCGAATCATTTCATCAAATAAAGCTAGATATGACAAAGTCTTAACGGTAACCATACCAAGGTCTGCATACTTGTTCTCACTTTTGGTTTCTTCTTAGGATAGGTGTCTTGCCTATGGTCTATTCTAGAAGCTTCATCGTGTCACATCTATCCCGTATGTATATCTCTTTGGAAGTAAGAGCATGCTGACACTTTGCTCAAATAAACAAGTCAAATATAAATCAAACAGAAAATTTTAAATTTACACATTTCCTTGCCCCACCAACCTTTGGTGATGAGCTTGCATCTCTTACTAGTGACGTAGGGTTGGGAAAGGATGGAAATGCCCTTACTCACCTATGCCTTTCCCATGGTGATAAACCCACGCTTCTTACTAGTAGCATGGGGCAAGGTGTAGGGGGTCCTCTTGACAAACAAACATTAAAGGTCATAAACAAACAATTCAAATCTTGAAGTCTTGAGTCAAAAACAAATGAATCAGATGTCCAAAATTCCAAGAGAGTTAAAAATCCTAAAACCCAGATTTTGTCTACCATGTGGCCATCTACGGATCTAAGTCTAGATAAACCACAAAGCAAGTTACATCCCAAACTATGGAGTCACTCAAGTAGAGTAGGCTTGTAGCATCCTAATTTGGTTCCACCAAAGCTTTGTCTATCTTTCATCACTATCATTTCAACACATTTCATAACTTGTGCCCTTTCTAGCTCTCGGTGATGAGCCCTCGCATCTTACTAGTTACATGGAGTTAGGAGTGGGGCAAGTTTATCTGCTCATCATACCGGCTTATCTTCACCACTTTGCCAAAATAGATATGAGGTATCAAAATTGCTTAAAGAAACTAAAAATTCAAAATCACATTGTATCTACATTATCATATATCAGCATCATGAAATACAAAAAGAAAGTAAACATTTGTATCATTTGTTCTCCATTGCATACATTCTAAAAAGCATATAAGCATAACATCATAGTTTACATGTGGAAACAGAAATGGAAGCAAGGTCATAGATGCCAAGAGTCTGATCCAAAAGAATATATATATATATATATATATATATATATATATATATATAAATGGTCAAAATTCCTGTACAATGCCATCATGCGCTAAGCATGGTCAAAACGCTCAAAGAGCCCAAGAAATACAAAACATCATACAAAAATCTAAGAGAGCCAAGTGGCTTCTCAACCCCTATGAGATCCCTCTGAGGGTGCATGCCCATGCCTAGGACTCCGGCTACGCCGGCACTCTGAGTGCACGGAGGGCTCACGATCCCGAGGGGCAACTATGGTCTCGCCATGAGAATGAATCCTCATCGGGCGCTCGTCCTATACCCTCGCCATCCAAGATAGAGGGTAGATACCATCCTAGCCACATGCCAAATGGAAAAAAGATGTTGGTATGTCTCCCACCGCTGAGGGCTCCCCTGCATCCACAGAAAGCTTTGACACGGGTCCTCTCCATAGGGATCATCAGGGTATCGGTGCATACCCTGAATCAGGTCTCGCCACTCATCGGCGGTCTCTGCAAACAAAGGAGAAAAAAATTAGAAATAAAGCAAGAGATAAACACAAGTGTAAACAAAAGGAGAGATGGCAATTAAAGCGATCCTAACTCAAAGCAAAGGGAAGATAACTTACTCGGATCACCAGGCCTCCAGGATGGATCTCTAGGTCAACACTGCCACAAATGCCACCACTACGACCGAGGTACTCCTCCCATGGCTGGAGCGACATAGCAAGATCCCACAACAACTCATCCTCCCACCATGGCCCTGGGAGAGTGGCTCCTCTGAAACCAGAGTCACCCTCTCTCGCACTCGCTCTCCCTCTCTCGCTCGCATGATATCCCGAGTGTCATGCCACTCAGATCACTATCCTCCTCCTAGTCCTCCTCCTCCTCTCCCCCCCCGTGAACTCCTCGACTCGGGAGTCTATGTCAATAGGTCATCACCTATGTGAGTGGGACCGGTGGAAATCTGAAGTAAGGGTGCCTGAGGAGCACCGGCTCTCCCTCGGCACGTACTACCCACCTAGCCGCAATGGGAACACCAGGGGTAACAACTGTCCAACCCCGCCTCTAGGACCCCCTCTGGCCTCTCGAACTAACCTATATACTGGCACTACCGGGAAGCATACCCATGTAAGGTAGGCCAAACTGACTGAGGAACTCGGCCAAAGGGGTGTATCTCCACTCTCCCTACTCTATCAACAAGCTGCCCTGTGGTGGAGCAGGAGATCAAAGTAAGAGCCTCCTCACCCCATAAACCTGCCATGGCCTGATACGGTGTGGCCTCCATGTCATCAGTGGTCAGGGAAGCAACTAGCTGGTGAGGTGCTCTAAGCACCGACATGTCTATCCATCTAGCTGCCCTCACAGCTCCGGGATCTGCCACCTCTACACCTCTATCGTAGGGGATGAAGCGCTCATAGACCCAGCTCATAACTAGGGTCGGGTGGCTCAAAGACTGCCCCTCGTAAATGGACTACCCCGTATGTCATGGTAGGTAGTCCCAAGTATATCAGCTCCCAGCGTAATCCGCCATGTCCTCGATCTGTGCAATGATGGGGACCAGCAATATAGTAGTGTGTCTCCTCCCTTGTCCCCGATCAATCTCGAGGCAAGGATCCCCATAATGGCCTGGCGAATCAAGGGGATGGGTAGGCTAGGAATAGATCAGACCCTCACCCCCTTCTTCGAGCCAGTGGAGATAACTGCATCTCCCATGTAAGAAGCCCACTGTGCTATCTGGGCCCGTGAACCTGCTGTCTCAAGAGTAAGTCGTCTCCCGATGATCGGGACCCCAAATATGGTAAACATCCTCCAAAGTGATGGTCCACTCACCTCGACCCCTGGTAACCGAAAGGTGTTCCGATCAACATCCCAATAAGAAAATAAGTCACAAAGTATGTGACTGGATGGAGCAACATGTGGGACACGTGATATACGTAGTATACCAGCCCTCTGAAGAGTGTCCACCTCATCCTGTGAAAGGGCATCTAATACATCGCTGGGAGCCGGGCCACACTCTCTCTCTCCGACTCCATCGAATGTACTCCTCCCTCACCTGCATACACCCAAAAACACACAAAACAGAGCAAGTTAGCATCCGAATGACATTAGAAAAATCATGAAAACACATAAAGATGCTAAAAATGCAAAAACAATTTTAAACAAGTGTTCCTTTGACATTCTGAAGAACCATCACCCCGAGCAGGGCGGAGGTTTCAGAACCGCCACCTTAAAGGTGGTGGTCTTGTAACCACTTCCCTCGAATAGGGCAGGGTCACGTGACCACCGCCTGCATCGTGTCCCAAAACCCACACGGGTTTTATACCTTAAAAAGCCTAAAAACACAAAAAGGGACTATTTTAACTAAAACAAAGCCTACCCAATAGGTGCCCCCCCTAGATAGACCTTTTGAACCTAACATTTTCAAAAATAACCCCCCATGACAAAGATTTTAACATTTTAAAATTTTGGGGGTAAAAACGATAAATTGAGAAAAACTAACCTGTGATCTCGTGGGTCGATGATCTACTCACGAGGCATGATCGCTATCTCGTCACGAATGTTTTGACTCTACTCTCGTAAGAAACCATCACCATGGGTCCCAGAGCTCAAAACCAACCAAATCAACACGCACAAATGAATAGGAAAATGGGCCCACTTTCATATATATAGCAACCTGACTCATTTTGAATCCCCTTTTCACAGGTTTGGAGTGCCAATGAGGTAAGTTCTTACCCCACACAAATGGTACATCCTCATTTCCCATTATTTTAGCGTTTATTTTCCGATCTATTTTGTCTATCTGCACTTGATTCCTCTTTTCATTTTGCAGGTGGCGGGAATTTTGGATGGTGTCATTTCGACACACGGACGTATCAAGTATAACTTCCAACTTCCCATTTCGGGACCGCCATACTCGGACCCACCGTTTTACGCCTCTTCATGGCTAAAACACTTCTCCGAGGGGGCAATATGTATGTACCCAAAATTGTAAGGTACTGCACTACCGAACAATGTAACACGTGCCCCAATGATGATACAGGTCTCCTCGCAAGGTGTTCAGATCCGGAAAAAGCTCCCCAAGTGTGCATTAACATCCCACATGCCCCGCTTAGCCCCTGCGTGCTTTATTGTTCTCTTTTCCCCTCTTTTCTTTGTGTTTTATTCTTCAGTGATGAAACCGCCGCCCGCCACCGGGTGGCGGTCTCATGTGACCGCCACCTAGAAGGGTGGCGGTCCTAACCGCCACCCTGCTCAGGGCGGTGGTCCTTCACGCATTTTCTAGAATGTTCTTTTTAACGTGACTCACGTAAATTTCAACGTTTACCAGCTTTTTTCACCACCTTTGGCTTGCATTAATGATTCTGGTTCCCTGGAATAGTGTTTTGGCTTTGTTTATGGTTTAAGAGATCAATTTGGTTTTTACCTTTGGGTAAATGCAAATGCTATAAATAGTTGGCTTGTGCTCAAGAAAATGGCCCCTCAAATTTACCTCTCAATTTCTCATTTCAGTAGTTCAATCTTTTATTTTTCTTAGGATTCATAGTTTAGTTCATTGCATGCTTAGTTAATGTTATTTTGCTATTAGAAAGCCACATATCCATCTTGTGCAAGTGTTGTCATTACTTCATGCAATCCATTAAAGTAGAACAATTTAATTCTCAATAGGAAGCCATTAAAGTTGTAGGTTTTACTCATCAAATAGGATAGTTTCAGGTTCTGGATGTTTTATGTTGCATGACTCAATAAATCCCGCTAGGAATTGCATAAGCCAAGCTCTGTACTCTTGCGCTATCCCTCTCCTACTCGCATTGTATTCAGTCTGTATCCTAAGCTACCTTTGTTCCAAAATCTACTTCTGTTGATGCTAGCATTACACGCTTTTCTGGATCCACGTGAGCACGAAGGAACGAGGAGATCACACTGAGGGAAAAAACCACACACACCATCGGATTCGCCACAGTTCTGCAAAATCTAGGTTCTAGCTTTCAAAGTTCTAGTTAGAAGCATATCAAATAGAGTAGCCAATCACTTTATTTCAATTAATTTTACTTTCGATATCGCAGGAAGTCTGGGGATTGATAGTTTTTGAGAAACTATGATTCATTCCTCACTTCGAGGTAGGATCGAGAGTCTTTCAAATATATTAGATTAATTATTTCATTATTTACAATAGATTCACAATCGCACAGCAAGTAGCTATACTCTAAACTGCTTTGTTTGTTTTAAATTTCATGATTAGTTTAGTTGTCAATTGCTAGATATATTTAAAAAGTTTCTCTTTCAATTTCATTCATATAAGTTCATCAGAAAAATACAAAAATAGAGAAGTTATATATGCTATAGATATTCTTCACATAGTTAATTTTACTTTGCTGCAATTTGATTTACATTGTTGCCTTTGTATGACAATCACGGGACCTAGAGAGCCCAGAGAATACGTATTCAAGCCAATCGTGCCCCAACCCAATCTCATCAAGCAATAATCAACATAGATCAGAATCTTAGATCCAAGTCTTCCAACAACAAAAATTTACAACAGATCAGCCTCATAGCTTGAGTGGGTTAAACATAGAAGACGACCAAGTGCATACGTTTTGGTCAAATCAACCAAACTACAGATTATCCTAGATATATATCCACATGACTCGTAGAAGGGATTGAAGAGAGAAAATGTTCGGTTTTGATCCTTTGGTCCCACAAACAAACACAGGAGATACTCTCACGAAATAGATACTAGCTTAAGAATTCAAGTTATACAAACACCTCGTGAGATACTCGAAAGATCACACAACTATTAATTCTAATATAGAGGATGAGAAAGCATATGACTATTGATACTAGGGATTAGGGACTAAACCTACACATGACCATAACAGACCACAACAAACGCCAATCTACGGTTGTGACCCACAAATTTCACAACCCAACGAATCCATAGGTGAATCAGACATAGATGCTGGCTTATGCACATTAGTATTCAAATCTACTCCACTTCCACCTATCATCATCGAACAGTTATCCTTGTTAGACGTAGTAGCTAATAAAGCTAAGGAATTCTGGACTAGGCCAAATAATCACCCGTAGAATCCACTATACCCATCATCCACCCTATGACCCTATCTGGAGATATACATGAAACTATCCTAGGTCATTTTCCGCGTATTCCATAACCCATAGACCGAATCACGCTAGAGCTCGATATTGATTGGAACCTTCGAGTCATCCTTCGATCGATCTATCACACTAGTTTAGGTTAGGAAGGCATTATAGTGTGCGTCAAGACATCAGATTACCTAACTATTTGTGCGTCCAAAGACATCAGATTACCTAACTAGTTTGTCTGCATCCCATGCATATTCCATCCCCACCGGTCAGCTGTCTCGGCATGACCTCAAGAGGTCGGGTACAAGGAACAGCATTACTTGTAGATTCCCACTCTCGCTGGTCACTTTTCCGTCTTCCGAGAACTCAAGCTTCGCATGAATAATCAATGTTTCAAGATAAATCGTAGTCATGTTCGAGTACGAGCTCACCACAATCATCAAGATCGGAGAAAATATTACGCTTGATAAACAAACATGCCTAGTCTCCCTTATCAAGGAATTCATAGACATCGTTGTTGGATCTTACCACACAGAGTGAATTTGTTAGTCCCAACCTCCTAAAACTATAAAAAATCTAAAAATAAAAACAATGCAAAAATACAAAAACATGAGAAAACACAACAAAAATCAAAGGTACAAAGATCAAACATTGCAATTATGTATTACGTACACATGGATGTTTCTTTCTCCTCTTCCTTGTTATTATTCTAACAGTTTTCCTACTATTCTCATCCTTCAATGATATTTTGGTTATCCTTTTCACATGCATTTTGTGACATTTAGCTCTATGGTATTTGTTTGAATGTGGTCTTTCATCACCTTTGTTGATTAAATAATGATTGACGACTTAGAGATCCTATCACAATCAACATCTAATAAACTTGTTGCAAATAAATTTTGGACATATTTGTTGATACTAGCCAATTTGGTTGTAGTGACCACTTTCCTTCGACACTTTATTCTCGATCATGATAATGTAGACTCTACGATGGACATCCTTATAGTTTGGATTTAGTATGGTGTTAGATGTCGATCTAGGATTATTGTTGAATCTGATTATATATGATACATGGTGATTATTAGATACACTCATATGTGGATGATGATATAATATTGACATGGATGTTTAATGGAAGTTATTGGGACATGTGATTTTGGAAATTATGAGTAAACCTAGAAAAGGGAAATTTTTTTGATGATGATATAGTTGTCGATATGAATTGTAATTGATTTTGTTGATTGCCTTGATGATTGTTGTGATTCATATGTATAGATGATTTTGTGATTATATTAGATATTCATTTTGGACAATCTAATATGGCCACGAGGCCAAAGGATGTATTTGTGTTTTGCAAGTTTAAAATATCACAACAAACATCGAGGGATTGAGACCAACCACAATAGAATTCTAGGTGAATTCGACAAGGTCACCATGGCAACTTGTTTTATTGTGTTGTGTCTTGTATTTAGTTAGGGGATCCCATGGGCGGGATTTCCTTACATATGACCATGGGTTTGTCGATTTTATTAATGTCTTTATTTTATTTACTATTGTATGTATTTTATTTGTAATGTGTTCTTTTCTTTTAATAAATTAACTATGATAGATTAATGTGAGGAGATCATATGTTTAAAATTTAAATAAATTAAATTGGGATGTGGGAAAGTAATTATTAAAGTTGTGGCTGTTGTATTTAATTTGTAAGAGATGTGTAAGTTGCGTAAGAGCTTGTGTAAGTTAGTTTTGGAGTATGAAACACTCCACCTCCATGGAAATTCGAATTTGTCCTTGGGGATTTTTTTGAGGGCTTGTGGGATAATTAAAGCTTGTCCCATACCTCTAAATTTATGTTACCAACCATACTTATGTTCGGAGATGTGAGTTGTGACTTTTGATTAATGCATTTTATTAATCAAGTTGCATGTTTTGATAGCACACTTCTTATTTTTATTTAATTTGCAGTCCTTGGGGTTGTGGGATTTTTTGGGGTGTGCAAATAACATGTCATATTTTCACTCACCACTTTATTGTGCCTTGGAGAATGAAATTTGACTTTGGTGTTGGAATTGAGGATGTGTGATGTGGCATCCTACATGGATCCACATCCTCCTCTTCCCTTCTCTTTTCTATAAAATGAAAACTCGTGCTAGTTTTGGGTTGTTGAAACATTTTGCATGCATCCTTGGGTGCATTTTTCTTGTGATTGGAGCTCTTACTTTGGAGAAGGTTTGGTGCAGATTTTCCTTGGTTGTTGAATCGCTTTGCATACTCCTCGGGGCACATTTTTGCTGTTTGGAGCTCTTTTGGAATTTTGGAGGAGATTGGAAATAATTTCATACTTTGGCACTATTGTTTTGGTACTGTGTTTTTGACATTAAAATCTTGCTATGTGGAACAAATCCTTCCATGGAGAGGTAGGAGCTCAGCTCTTATTTTATGCTGTCATTTCTTTCTTGTGTTGTTGTGAATGGTGAATGTTTTGCATGTTTTATGGGCTGTTTGGGTAGACTGCCATAGGAATGGTGTAGGAGAAGGCTATGGGGAATCCATGTGGGGGAGTAGAAGGAATGCCGGTGGCATTAGTTTTATTGTGGAGGGAGTTTTAGGTTTGGGATCCACCATGGAAAAGAAATAGCTTTCATTTCTTACTTGTGGGGGCATAAGGAGGGGTTGGGAGATATAAGGTTTATGGGGTATGATATGTTATATTAGTGGTATGATTATAGGTGGATGCCCAATTCCTAATTGGGAGGCATAAGTAGCTTCCCCATAGTCCCTTCTCCTTTGGGTTACATGATCAAGCATGAGTTTTGTTTGAATATTTGCAAATGTAGTTGTAAATCGCTGTTTTTATTTGGATGTGTTTCATCTTCAAATGTGCATATTGAAAGAATATTGTGTGTTGTGGAAGTCAGTTATTGCCATGGGTTTAATTACACCTCTTATTGTATTTTGGTTGGGGCTCGGGAGCTAATGATGAAGGAATGCTTCTCCTTTCATTAGATGTCTTGATTGGGTGGAGGGCATTGCCTTGCTCCTCTTTTCTTGTGATCAAATTGGAGGAAAAAAAAGAAAATGAGCATGTTGTTGTCCTAGAGAAAAGACAAATGTACAATTTGACATTCCGTTTCTTGTAAGAAAGTTATTGTAATCCTTCCCACTTTGAAGTGGATTATTTTTATAGTTATTTACAATGAAAAGATACTTGTATTGATGATGAAAGATTGAAATTAGAAATGAGAAATGTAAAGAGTTATATTCCATTCTCTGTTTTGAAAAGGAATGTGAAAGAATGTTACATGTATTGTATATTGTATTTTGAAGTTAAAAGAAAGGAATAAGTTGTAAAGTCGTTGTTAGAAATCAATAAAGGAATACTCTACTTTCTCAAAATCACATTGTTGCTTTGGAATTGAATTACTATTGTAAATGTAATCTCTATTTAATTGCAAGATGAAGAAACACATAGGTGGGAATTATATTGTATTGTTTCTCTTTAAAATATATTAAATTTGAAATCAAAACTTGTAATTTAACATGGAAATGAATGGTTTAGAATCAAATGAATGTAATGGATTAGTTTAGGAAGCAAATACCATACCTATATGATAAAATTGATAAATAGATCCTTTAAAAATTTGATCACTGGCATTGTGAATTCTAAAAATGGTAAATTTAAATAAAATGCACAGTTTGGACCAGCACTTAACAATCAAATTGGAAAACTTAAAATTTACCATGATATATTAGCAATGTACTCAATTGACAAAGAATATTTAAGATAACATCTTGAACCATTGTAAAATTGAGCTTAATCTCTTCCTCAACCATTTTCTGTCATTTGTTGGAAAAATTTAATTTTGAATCAATTGAACAAATTATCTTTACTAAAACACTCTAACCCCTCTCTAGATCAATCCTCCATGTTTTTTTCACTTGTTGAGTGAAGTAGGGGACTAAATTTAATCAAAATTGAAAGTTCGAAATTTCTAGCTTGCAAATTAAAATCCTGTAGATCCTTTTTGCAAAATTGACCATTTAAAACTTATCTAAAAGTAAAAGTTATGCTTCCTATAAAAAGAGGGAATCAATAGCTTTCCAAAATGACCTCGTTTGCTGAAAAATGAGCTTTCTAGCTCAAGTTATGGCACTTTTTGTTTTTGTGCTTGGCGGGAAAATTTGGGAAAATTTTCCCTAGCAAGCTTGTAACCCAAAAATTTCCTGTCATTTTGCCTTAGAAATGTTTCTGAAAAAAATTTAGTTTGGGATTTTTTTTTCCTTTTCCTCCACCTGCCCGCATCCAATCAGAGGGCACCACGTGTCCTCTTAGGGCTATGATGGAGGCGTAGTTTCCCCTTTTCCCCTTATCTTTTTTGAAATTTCCTTTGGGAAAAATTTCCCACTTTTCCCCGCGGCCCGCTCCAGTGCCTTGCCTTGGAATTATTCCTTTCACGGACATGCCGGCCCACACGTGCCTTTTTGTCTTCTTTTCCCCTTTGGCTTAATGCCTTAAGTTCTTCCGCCACCCCGTCTCTCGTGTCCAATCAACACGTGACACGTGGCATTATGGCGTCGGCGTAAGCGCGGATCAATTCGATCCCTTAGCACCTTTCACCCTAAAGGACTTAACGTCCTATCCCACTCTACCAGCCCACCATTCCTCCCAATCAATCTGGGTGTGACACGTGTCTCCCCATTGAGCTCGCGGGCGCACAAAGGCAATTTTCAGTTTGTACCCAAGAAGGGGAAATGCCCCTAAATTCCCCATCACTCCGCCATTCTCTCACCCCTTTCCCGCTTTGCACCAGGACTTGACACATAGCCACTCAGGACTGTGGAGGAAAAAAGAAATTTTTCCTTTGCACTCACACGATGCGAAAAATTCTCCAAGCCGCCTTGTGACCCGCCAACCTGTTGAAGGTGCTTTCCCCTCCTCTTGACACATGTCCCCTTGGGGAAAATTTGACCTAAAAACTCTGCCCGCTCATATCTTGAGTTCTGTAAGGAGTTAGGAGGACTTCTTTATATCACCGGAAAGGTGAGAAAATTTCCTATCCATTGGGAATGTTTTAGGAAATTTTAGAAGTTCTAAGTATGAGAGAAATTCAATTGAAACTCTGAGCATGTTAGAGAGTGGGTATGGGGGTAAATTACTCCCTGAACCTAATTGAAACTTCTAGCCCTAAGTTTTGGACCTTGTGACCTCTGGGAATTGTTAATAAAAGAGAAGTTTGTTCTTGTGGATTTGAGTTGTTCCAATTTCTTAGTGGTAGATGTTACCTAGTAACCTAGTTCTAGACACTCCTAATCGCTTACGGAGTGGGTAAGTGAGACCTTACTCGTTGATTTTAAATATGTATTCCTTTTTCACTACAATTAAACCATGCTCTTGTCTTGATCTTGTGGAATCAAATACCTTGGGTATTTAATTATTTTTGTCACTTAACCCTAATATTTCTAATCGAAATATTTAGCTAAAATGTCAATGTAATTAGTAATTAAATTAATCCTGGGAGATTTGAGCTAGGTGTGGACTTAATTCTTTTATTTCTTTATAATGTGAAATCAGTAATTATTATAATGGGAAAGGTTATCGGTTGAATTTAATTGTGTTTGAGACTTTGGTCGTTAACTCCTAATAAAAAAATATATTCCATAATTTTTTAACTAAACCTAGGTTTTTCATGGGTCTCAAGTGGGTTGTTTTAACCGGGCCTCACACTTGATATCAGACCATGGTTCAAAACTTGGGCAATTGGGTACACTAGAAAACTTGAGACATGAACCGTAAATGTAGCACACTTTTAAATCTAAGAAAAAAACTTGTTTGAAAATTGAAGAACAAATAAGCATGAAGAAATGTTACATTACTCTGTTCATTTGAACTACGATAATTAAAATCATAATAAAATAATAAGTTGTTTGAGTTGTTGTGCTTGCTTAGAAAAATTTTGTCTAAATCCGGGTAACTAAGAATGTCGATTTAATTGATTTTGTTAACTTCTAGTATAATGGAAACTTGGTTCCCCTTTGAAAATGTGTTGTTTTACAAGTCCTAAAACTTGATTTATTCGTATGATGTGATCCTTGTGGTTGGACAATAGTGGTTATGTTCGGGTCGAGAACAACTAATTAGAAGATGTTTAGAGCTTCCTTCCTTGAGTGGAAGAAAGAGGGTCAGTTGTCGGTTGTCTATGTTGTTACCCATATGAGAGGGTGGACACTAAGTCTGGGTGTCTTCTAGGACCCAATCCTGTGTATGTGTTCTTGGAACTAACCTCGAGGCAGAGTACCCCTATTGGCGGCCATGAAAGGCTGTAGAGTGAATGTGGTGTTAAATTTTGTGTTTTACATTCGTAATCTTGTGTATTTTATCAAGGACCAACATCTTATTTTATGATTGGATTAAAGAATCTCTAAGGATCTTTTATTTATTTATAATTCTTGCAAGAATTTTTCAAACTTTGCAATGTGGCTACTTAGCCACTTTTATTGATTGCCGATATTTCTTGGACTTTATTTGATTGATGACTCGAGCTCATGATGTTGTTGGCTACTTGGCTAAACGTTACATGGTTTCCTTCTTGCATGTTGTTGAGCTGGTTCTATGCTTCATGTATGGTGACAATTGTCGTATGGGGGTACACCCTAGGTGTCTTGAATGTCCTTTTAAGTTCTTAAAGTCATGCCTTGGTTATGGATGCATGGAACCTTGAGTATGTCTAAGGTCTTAGAGAGACCCTTTTTGTTTCTTGACCTTGCTAGAAAGAAAATTTGTTGTGTAGTGTGGTCAGAGGGCGATCGACAATGGTAGTGGTGATTCTATTTCAATACTGTAAGAGCTTGACCCTCGTCGGAGTAGAACTATTTTATTACATGATCTTAGATTTTGTTAGGATTGGATTGTCTTTTGGTTGATGTAAATGTTACTTGGAAAAGTGTTTGTTTTGATAGTGACTTTTCATCGATGGCATGTTAAATTGTATCTTGGCTTCCCTGGCTACATCATAGATAGTTTTGAATCATATAATGTATGCATCTTGGTAATTATGGATAGATTTAAGCCTTTTAGGAAATATGTTTATTTAAGTGTACTTGTTTTACTCTCTTGACATATAAATAAGTTTACCCTTACCTTAAATTCCTTTACTATGAATAACATAATCTTTGAGTTACTTGGAAACACTTATGGATGCTTTACGTCTCTTGGATCTTTCTCTTAGAAATGTTAGTTTGGTAGATCTGAATAGATAATCTCGGTGGTGATTATCTTGTACTTCCTCTATTTAAAAAAAAAAAAGAAAAATTTAACTCTTGGTTGTAAAGTTCATGATTAGTAAATTATTTGGTTGCCCTATTGCATTGGATACCTTTTAGTGTGGATGTGGTTCCTTGGAGTAAAGATGCATTGTCATCTGTTGCTTGGTTGGTGTTATCTTGTGGGGACATGAGTATTTATTGGAAGACCTTCTTTTTTATTAGGAGAGTAAAATGTTACCATCCTAAACAAAAAAAAAATGTTAAACCTTAATAGATTCGTAAAAGTAAGATTATACCTCTTTAATGAGCCTTTCTTGAAAATTTCTTATGAAACTTGTGGAGACCCACTAAGAATGTTTAATGATGCTTGAAATTATTCAGTGAATTTTTGAAATCTTGGTGTGATTCATGTTGGTTCATTGTTTCCTAGTTCTTACAGAAAAATTAATAATGTGTTTTCTATGTTGAATGTCTCTTGTTCCTTTAGAATCAAAATGTGGTGTGTTGATTTGTATCTCCTTCCCATAAAAGTAATTTTGTGATGTGTTTGAACCATCATTCTCATCAAAATTTGATTGATAAGACGACTCAACCAAAACACCATAAAACTATAATTAAGGAGATTTGACCTTGGAACTTAACTGGAGCATAGAAAAAGGGAAGTGATCCTTGTTATACCCTTGGTAGATTAATAGAAGAAATAAAAACCATGTAGAAGAATAGAAAGGAAACATTTTTCCACCCACCTTCCTTGCAAGTAAACTAAATGCTCTCTGCCTATATAGAATGGTGAGACATCATGCCCACCTTAGTGGTGCTCTTTATAATGTAAATTGATGATGTCATAATAGAAGGAAGTTTGTAACTAAGGAAGCATGAAAGGAATGTTCTTAACAAGCAAAACTATAAGTTTTGACTTAATGAGTTGATTTATAAAATGGGTAAAATTTATATGTATTGATTACGATGTATAGTTAAACTAGAAGTTTTGTCACCTACTTGAAATTTTGAAACACCCGGTGGATAGTAATGTGTTCTAATTGCTTATTACTTCTTATCCATGGATGTATGTGCCTTTCTGTGGGAGTTTTGGGTCATCACACCCTTATCGTCCCATAGCTCATTTGGATGTGAGTTGTGGTCCTTTTGGATTGAGACTTATCTATTTTTGAGAAGCAACCTCCGAGTGTGTTTTCTTGTCCTTGGAGACCTAAGTTATTGTAATTTTAAGGCAACATATGTTAAGGATATGAGATAATTTAGGAAGTCTTATTTTCTTCATATTTTCTAGGGGTCACCTTGTTGTTGTATCCCTTTTTCCCATTAGGATGGAAAGTGCAAGATGATGTTATTCACCCTTGGATTTGATTGGACCCCATGTTACTTGCTCTTCTCCTAAAGAACCTTGATTTCTCCTTGGTGTTCCTCGTGCTCTCTTTATGATTATTCCGAGCATGAGTAGGAAATAAGATAAATAATCCCCATGGTGCTTTAATGTATGGTGCTTGAATTGATATGTTAGTTTCTAGGGAGATATAAATAAATAAATATATATATATATATATATATATATATATATATATATATATATATATATATATATATTTATTTATTTTTCCATGGATGACTTCTTTAGTTTGGTTGGTATGGTGTGCTCGATTCTTAAAACAAAAGTGTAAAAATTAGACTCTAGGAAACCTTGTGGTCTTGAATTCTCTTGCATTACCATAAAAATTTAACTATGCCCTCTCAAGTTATAGAAGTCCTTTCCTTGAATAGTTCCTTGATTTTAAATGTTTGTTGATTTAGGCATCCTTGTTGATCCACCTCATCTTGTGTGATCCTCGGATTGTGGGACCTTGAGTAAACCTGTTCCTCATACAAAATCTTGGCCATGGTTGATTTTTATAGCCTTATCTAAACAACAAACTATGAAAGCATAATTTAACCCTAGTGGAAACCTCAATTTTTGTTAATGTGGTATGTGTATCAGTGGGAAACTGTGTGGTCATCTCAAGTTTATGGAAATTTTCCCTATAATTCCCTTACTTGGTGGTTACTCTTGATGATCTTTTGGAACTCTTCTTGTTATATTGTTATGTGTTGTATCTTGTTTGATAGCGTAAAGTTACTCCTTAGATTCTTATGTTCATAGCCTTGCATGCAAAAAAGTTTAGAACTCATCCCTTGTAATCTCCCTTCTTCTTCTAAATTATATTGGACCAAACTTGAGTTTTGTAGACCCACACTTGTTGAAGCAAAGCAATTCCAAAAAGGGCATGATCCTTTCTCTATTGCATTATTCCCACATCGGTTATTGTGACTTCCAGGAGGAAGTCGAGTCTAAGGGGAGGGGGATGTAGTGCCCACTTTCCTTCAACACTTTATTCTAATCATGATACTTATATGATGGACATCCTTATAGTTTGGATTTAGTATGGTGTTAGATGTCAGATCCTGCATTATTGTTGAATCTGATTATATATGATGCCTGGTGATTATTAGAGACACTCATATGTGGATGATGATATAATATTTACATGGATTTTTAATGGAAGTTATGGGGACATGTGATTTTGGAAATTATGAGTAAACCTAGAAAAGGAAAATTATTTGATGATGATATAGTTGTCATTATGAATTGTAAATGATTTTGTTGATTGCCTTAAATATTGTTGTGATTCATATGTATAGATTATTTTGTGATTATATTATATATTTATATTGGCGTTCGATATGGCCGAAGGCCAAAGGAGGTATTTGTGTTTTGCGGGTTTAAAATATCACCATAAACATTGGGGGATTGAGACCAACCATAATAGAATTCTAGGTGAATTTTACAAGGTCACCATGGAAACTTTTTTATTGTGACATGTGTTGTATTTATTTAGGGGATCTCATGGCGAGATTTCCTTATATGTGACCATGGGTTTGTGTATTTTATTAATGTATTTCTTTTATTTATTGTTGTATGTATTTTATTTGTAATGTCTTCTTTTCTTTTAATAAATTAATTGTGATAGATTAATGTGAGGAGATCGTATGTTTAAAATTTAAATAAATTAAATTGAGCTATGGGAAAGTAATTATTAGAGTTGTGGCTGTTGTATTTAATTTGTAAGAGATGTGTAAGTTCTAAAAGAGCTTGTGTAAGTTATATTTTGGATTATGAAACACTCCACCTCTATGGAAATTCGAATTTGTCCTTGGGGATGTTTTGGAGGCTTGTGGGACAAGTAAAACTTGTCCCATACCTCTAAATTTATGTTACCAGCCATACTTATGGTTGGAGATGTGATTTGTGAGCTTTTTTAATGCATTTTATTAATCAAATTACATGTTTTGATTCCACTCTTCTTACTTTTAGTTAATTTGCAGTCCTTTGAGGTGTGTGCTTTTTTGGAGTGTGCAAGTAACTTGCATATTTTCACCCACCACTTTATTGTGCCTTGGAGAATGAAATTTTAATTTGGTGTTGGAATTGAGGATGTGTGATGTGGCATCCTACATGGATCCACATCCTCGTCTTCCCTTCTCTTTTCTAAAAATGCAAACTCTTTGCTTGTTTTGGGTTGTTGAAACATTTTGCATGCATCCTTGGGTGCATTTTTCTTGTGATGGGAGCTCTTACTTTGAAGAAGCTTTGGTGAATATATTTCTTGGTTGTTGAATCATTTTACATACTCTCTTGGGGCGCATTTTTTTGTTGGAGCTCTTGTGGATTTTGGAGGAGATTGGAAATAATTTCATACTTTGGCACTGATGCTTTAGGAGTGTGTTTTTGACATTAAAAGCTTGTTGTGTGGAGCAAATCCTTCCATGGAGAGGTAGGAGCTCAACTCTTCTTTTATGTTGTCATTTCTTTCTTGTGTTGTTGTGAATGGTGAATGTTTTGCATGTTTTATGGGTTGTTTGGGTAGACTGCCATAGGAATGGTGTAGGAGAAGGCTATGGGGAATCCATGTGGGGGGGCATAAGGGAATGCCAATGGCATCAATTATTGTGGAGGGATTTTTGGGTTTGGATCCACCATGGAAAAGAAATAGCTTGCATTTTTACTTACGGTGGGGCATTAGGGAAATTTTTGGGGGCATAAGGAGGGGTTGGGAGGAATAAGGTTTTAGGGATATGATATGTTATATTGGTGGTATGATTATAGATGGATGTCTGATTCCCAATTGGGAGGCATAACTAGCTTCCTCCATAGTCCTTAATCATTTGGCTTGCACGATGAAGCCTGAGTTTTGTTTGAATGTTTGCAAATGTAGTTGTAAACTGTTTTTTTTATTTGACCGTGTTTCATCTTGAAATGTGCATGTTGTGGAAGCCAGTTGTTACCATGGGTTGAATTACACCTCTTATTATATTTTGGTTGGGGCTTGGGGGCCAATGATGAAGGAAGGCTTCTCCTTTCATTGGATGTCTTGGTTGGGTGGAGAGTGTTGTCTTTCCCCCTCTTTTGTTGTGATCAACTTGGAGGAAAAAGAAATTAAAATTAGCATGTTGATGTCCTGGAGCAAAGAGAAATGTACAGTTTGATAGTCCCTTTCTTATGAGAAAGTTATTGTAATCCTTCCCACTTTGAAGTGGATGATTTGTATAGTTATTTACAATGAAAAGATACTTGTATTGATGATGAAATATTAAAATTGGAAATGAGAAATGTAAAGAGTTATATTTCATTCTCTCGTTTGAAAAGGAATGTGAAAGAATGTTATATGTAGTGTATATTGTATTTTGAAGTTAAAAGAAAGGAATAAGTTGTTAAGTTGTTGTTAGAAATAAATAAAGGAATACTCTACTTTCTCAAACTCACATTGTTGCTTTGGAATTGAATTACTATTGTAAATGTAATCTCTGTTTAATTTAATGCAAGATGAAGAAAAACGTAGGTGGGAATTATATTGTATTGCTTCTCTTTAAAATATATTAAATTTGAAATTAGAACTTGTAATTTAACATGGAAATGAATGGTTTAGAATCAACTGAATGTAATGGATTAGTTTAGGAAGTAAATACCATACCTATATGATAAAATTGATAAATAAATCGTTTAAAAATTTGATCGTGACATCGTGAATTCTAAAATTGGTGAATTTGAATGAAATGAATAGTTTGGAACATCACTTAACAATCAACTTGGAAACCTTAAAATTTACCACGATATATTAGTAATGTACTCAATTGACAAAGAATATTTAAGAGAATATCTTGAACCATTGCAAAATTGAGCTTAATCTCTTCCTCAACCATTTTCTGTCATTTGTTAAAAAAAATCAATTTTGAATCAATTAAACAAATTAAATTTCCTAAAACACTCTAAACCCTCCCTAGATCAATCCTCCATGTCTTTTTGACGTGTTGAGTGAAGGAGGAGACCAAATTTAATACAAATTTAAAGTTGGAAATTTCTAGCTTGCAAATTAAAAGCTTGTAGATACTTTTTGAAAAATTGACCCTTTAAAATTTATCTAATAGTAAAATTTATTCTTCTTGTGCAAAGAGGGCATTGAGAGCTTTCCAAAAGTTCCTTGTTTTCCGAAACTTGAGATTTATAGCTCAAGTTATGAAACTTTGAAGTTTTTGTGCCTTGGCAAGAAAATTTGGGGAAATTTTCCTTGGCAAGCCCACAACCCAAAAATTCCCGTCATTTTGCATTAGAAAAGTTTTTGAAAAAATTTTAGTTTGGGAAAAAAATTCCATTTTCCTCGGTCTTCCCGTAGCCAATCGACGGCACCATGTGTCCTCTTAGGGCTATGACAGAGGCATGGTTTCCCTGTTCCACTTATCTTTTTTTTTTTTTGAAATTGCCTTTGGGAAAAATTTCCCACTTTTCCCCGCGGCCCCGCTCCAGTGCCTTGCCTTGGAATTATTCCTTTCAGGACGCACAGCCCATGTGTGCCTTTTTGTCTTCTATTCCCCCTTTGGCTTAATTCCTTAAGTTCTTCCGCCACCCCATCTCCCGTGTCCAATCAACGCGTGACACGTGGCATTATGGTGTCGGCGTAAGTGCGGATCAATTCGATCCCTTAGCACCTTTCACCCTAAAGGACTTAACATCCTATCCCGCTCTACCGGCTTGCCATTCCTCCCAATCAATCTGGGTGTGACACATGTCTCCCCATCAGGCTCGTGGGCATGTGAAGGTAATTTGTGCTTTGTGCCCAAGAAGGGAAAATGCCCCTAAATTCCCTGCCGCTCTGCCATTCTCTCACCCATTTCTCGCTTTGCACCAAGACTTGACACGTGTCTACCACGGAGCCGAGGAGGCGTGGAATATTTGTTTCCTTTGTGCCCGCGTGATGGGAAAAATTCCCCAAGCCGCCCCGTGACCCGCCAACCCGTTGAAGGTGCTTTCCCCTCCTCTTGACACGTGTCCCCTTAGGGAAAATTTGACCTAAAAACTCCACCTGCTCATATCTTGAGTTCTATAAGGAGTTAGGAGGACTTATTTATATCACCGGAAAGGTGAGAAAATTTCCTATCCATTGGGAATGGTTTAGGGAAATTTTGGAAGTATTAAGTATGAGAGAAATCTAGTTAAAACTCTAAGCATGTTAGAGAGTGGGTATGGGGGTAAATTACTCCCTGAACCTAACTGAAACTTCTAGCCCTAAGTTCTAGACCTTGTGACCTCTTTGGGAATTGTTAATAAAAGAGAAGTTTGTTCTTGTGGATTTGAGTTGTTCTGGAATCATTGTTAGTGGTTCTTGTTGCCTAGTAACACTCCTAATCAGTTCTAGGAGTGGGTAAGTGAGACATTACTCTCTTGATTTTAAATATGTATTCCTTTCTCACTACAATTAAACCCTGCTCTTGTCTTGATCTTGTGGAATTAAATACCTTGGGTATTTAATTGTTTTGGGTCCCTTAACCCTAATATTTCTAATCAGGAAATATTTAGCTAAAATGTTAATGTAATCAGTAATTAAATTAATCCCTAGGGAGATTTGAGCTAGGTTTGGACTTATTGCTCGATTTCTTTATTATGTGAAATCAGTAATTATTATAATGGGAAAGGTTATCTGTTGAATTTAATTGTCTTTGAGACTTTAGTCGTTAAATCAAAAAAAAATAATATTCCATAAGTTTCTAACTAAACCTAGGTTGTTCATGGGTCTCAAGTGGGTTGTTTTAACTTGTCATCACATTGGTCATCGTAATCACTTCCACCTCCTTCCATCAAACCATCTATGGTTATTAACCCCTTGTCAAACAAGAGAGCTGAAATTAGTTTTCAGAAAGCAAAAAGAAACAAAATCAATCAAAATAAAAAGATAAAAGATGCAAAGTAAAAGAAAATTGATATATTACTCTCTCTTTGGGTATTTCCAATAATTTCTATCGGGGTTATGGATGCATGGTAGTAGAGTAATGTTGTGATTAGAATTAAATGCATCTCCGTCGGGGCTATGAATGCCTTTTTTGGCGACAGAAGCAAAGTGTACTATAAATGCCTTACACCATCCATTCACAAAATATCCTTTCAAAATCTAGCATTCCTAAACATTGGATAGTGTATTCACTTGTTTTCTATTAAATCTTACCTTGAAGAGGTAATTAAATTCCACGTGCACACATTGGATCTCTATGAGAAAAATAGGAGAGTATGTTACCAAGTGTCTTTTTTTGGACCTTTTTAGACTCTTTCCTTAGTCCTTATCTCGTCTCATGATTTGTGCCTTTGGATAATCACTTCTTCATCACGAGGCTTCTAATCTACATTCATATCATTCACATCATTCTTCTACTTCATTAAAACCATCATTTTTTTTTCCCCATTTCGGACACCTTTTCCCTTTTCAAAAGACAATCTTCCACTTTCTTTCTATGATGTGGTTTTAGGCCAACTTACACTAGGGGCATCCTAGCTTCTTCCCCTACACTTGAATGGTTTACATTCATCATCATGTTGAATGTATACATAATGGCCTTGGGTCTTGCTTCTACCCGTGAAGAGTTTTCCTTCGAATACTCCCACCTAATTCTTTGGGAATTTTTGCATATATACCTTTCTCATACGTACTTGGCCTTCTTCACTTGTACATCCCATCTATCACTAGGGGCATCCACACTTCTTTGTCTTCTAGTACATAGTTTCAAAAAAATTCAAAAATAAAAAACATTCAAGTATGTTAGAAAAATAAAAAACATTCAAATATGTTTCAAGAAATGTAAAAAACAATATAAATCATCCTACAAAACATTGTTATTTGGTTGTTGTTGATGGCGAATTGCAACACCCACGAAATACCTTCAACCTGATGGATTGAGACTCTCGGTGCGATTGTATAACATGGAGCTTTTCCCAAGTGTGGGACCTTGCGAAATCGGAAAAGCTCTCTAGATGAAGGTCGGTTCCTATTCCTTTGTTCAGATGCACACATAAAAATGTAGAGGGTTTACTCAAAAACCTAATATAACTTGCCAAGGACATAGGGTAAGAACATGCATAAAAATAAACCTAAACTAACAAAGGTGATGCACCAAGGAATGAAGAAACACCTATTTTTCCAATAAACACAAACCATTAAAATGCAATGCAAGATCATGCACGAGATAACTGTTTGCGGTGAAAGATCAAGAGGATGCAAATGAACAAAGAGAGGGTTGAGAATCATCCACAAACATGCATTATTTTCTCCAAGGATTGACACAATACACTACAAAATGCTAAGAGGCAAAGTTGCATTAAAGTTTTAAATGAGAGGTTTGAACTTCCACAAATTCACTTGCCAAAGAGAAGAAGGGAGGGGAAAAACAAGAATGTCCAACCTTTAGAAAGAAGCCCCTCCTTAAAATTTATAGGAAGAAGAGAGAGGGAAGAGAAGGAAATCCTAATCTACCCCAACCACCTCTAGGTTACATTTAATTTATCTCATTATGGGGGTAGGTGAGAACCCTAGCAAACCCAAAAAGTGGCGAACTAGTATTTTTCATTTTTAAGAATTTGTTCTCACCCAATTAAAGATATTTTATATTTTGTAGTTTGACATAAGACCTCATAAGCTTTCTAAAAAGTCAAACCTTGCGTGAATCTGAGCTCCTTGTGAAAATTTATGGCCCTTTGAATATCTGGGTTAGGGTGTGCTTCTTACTATCAGCGCTCAAAATGTTGCGCCTCCTGAAGATGTGCCCCGATGCATCCATCCTTATGTCGACATACTCTTATTTTTGCCAAGGTTTGAATTTTTTTCATGTCGACACCTTATGTCATACGCCCTTTACTGCTGCGCAAAGGAACAAATTTCTTCATGTTGACACCTTATGTCGTGCACCCTTTACCTATGCCAAGGCGCGGATTCCTTCATGTCGACACCTTATGTCATGCACCCTTTACCTGCGCCAAGGTGTAAATTTCTTCATGTTGACACCTTTTGTCGTGTACCCTTTACCTGTGCCAAGGCGCGAATTTCTTCATGTCGACACCTTATGTCATGCACCCTTTACCTACCAAGGCACAAATTTCTTCATGTCGACACCTTATGTCATGCACCCTTTACCTACGCCAAGGCACGAATTTCTTCATGTCGACACCTTATGTCATGTGCCCTTTACCTACTGTTATTCCCATATCTACCCGAGGGGGAAGATATATACAACAATTTGGTGACTCAATGGGGTCGCTTGCCTACTAGGTAGAAGATTAGTGGCCTTTTAGAAATCCATTAGGCATGGAGTCATAAGCAATAACCTAAAACCAACTTGATCTCGATCCTAAGTCCGATACCGCAACTCCTTCTCCGAGAGCATGCCGAATGAAGCACAAAATCAACCTAGAGCAACAAAACTCATGCCAAATAACTTAGGAAACTAAAACCTAACTACAACAAGACAATGTGCACCCACACCTAGAGGAATTGAAATCTAGGCTAATATTTACAAGGGTAAACCTTTTCCTTTTAGTAGCAATGTTTAAGATAGATTCCGTTAATCGAATCGGAGTTCTTCTCCATCCAATGTAGAAAATTGGAAGGCATTACTACTTTTACATCCCGTGACCATGTAGGGGCCACTCCAAATGGCATCAAACTTGGAATGCCTTCCTAGTTTTCCCGATCTACATCCCATTTCGTGAATTAGGTCCCCTTCACGGAAGGTCATTGCTCGTGCTTTCTTATCAAACCATCTTTTTACTAAGGCCTGATCCTTTTCAATCATTTGAACTTCATGCTCTCTAATTTCTTCCAATTCCATCAAATCTGCATATCTGGCCTCCATTGGTTCAAACTCAGACAACTCCAACTGCTTCATGAGCTCCAATGATGGGAATTCTAATGATATAGGCAATACGCCTCTTTCCCATAGATCAACTTGTAAGGAGAATTACAGTAGATATCTTTGGCATTATCCTGCCACTCATAATGCTGATTTTAGCTTGGTATGCCATGTCCTTTGGTTTTCATCCGAGTCCTTCCGATGATTCTTAGCAAATTCTTGTTCGTGGACTCTCTTTCGTCCATTACCCTGTGGGTAATAATTTGAAGAGGTGCTCAAATAGATTCCATTCTTGACAGCCCATTCTGTAATCTTGGAACCTATGAATGCCAATGCATTGTCTGATATGATAGTGGCCGGCACACCAAACCTGGTCACTATTCCTTCATAAAATTCTAGTATGTTAGACTCATTTGCTTCTTTGAGCACTACTGCTTCGGTCCACTTGGTGAAATAGTCTGTTGCCGTGAGAATCCACTTGTGGCCTTGGCTTGAGTTTGGGTTGATGACCCCAACGAAGTCCAATCCCCATTACATAAATGGTTGGTCAACCAAAATTGGGTGCAATGGAAGCGCTGCTAGTCTTTCTTTGCCCGTGAAGAGTGCACATTTCTTACACTTTCTTATCCATGTATAACATCCATTGAACAACACCGGCCAATAATATCCTACCTTCTTTATCTTGAGAGTCACATTACTCATGGGGTGAAATGTCCTCCAAAATCTCCATCATGAAAATCTCGTAACACCCTCTCAATTTGACCTGTCCCAATGCACCTCAATAGAACTCCATTGATGTCCTTTTTAAACAAAACACCATCAACAAGCACATATGGAATGGCTTGTAATCTGAAGTATCTCCTCTTTGATTTGTTCATTTCTAGAGGGCATAGGCCTGTCTGCAGGAAGTATATCATATTCTGAGTCCAACAAGGAGTGGGCATGTCATCATTTTCCTGTTCTTGACCATCCTGTAGTACCAAGATAGTCTCTTTTTCATCACCTTCTTCAACTTTCCGACTCAAAGCTAGTTGTTCACATAATCCCTTTCCATGGACCAGCTTAGTGACCTTAATCTTGATGTCATATTCCATGACACGGGTTATCCATCCTACACATTTCTCATTCAGATCCTTATTTAGAAGGAAGTCCTTGACTCCCACATGAGAGACCAACAATTGGATCTTGTTGTTTGAGACTAGGTGCTTGAATTTCTTTAAGCTCTCGATTACTTTGCAAGGACATGTTTTTCAATGAAATATTAACTTGTTTCATATTCTTCCAGGACCTTGATCAAGAAAGCAACTGGTTGTTCTAATCCCTCTTTATTTTGTTGTACTAGGATTGCAGAAATTGTGTCTCCACCACCGAAGGCATATAGCATGAAGTCCTTGGAGAAGTCTGGATTGATGAGAGTCGAGCTTGAGATATAGCCTCTTTTATTGCCTCAAAACTTGCCTTGCCTTCAGCTGTCCACTTAAATACCATGCTCTTCTTCAACATCAGCGTTATTGGCTTCACGAGAGTGGAAAAATTTGGCACAAATCTGTGGAAAAATTGATCCTTCCTAAGAAGCTTTGAAGAGCCTTCTTATGACTTGGTAATGGAAATGCTTGAATTGCTTCAACTCTTTCTGGGTCAATCGTTAACCCCTCCTTTGAAACAATATGGCCTAGAAGTTTTCCTTCATGAGCCAAGAATATGCATTTTTTGGGATTCAAAGATACCCCAAATCTTCTACACCTCTGAAATACCTGCCTCAAATGAAAGAGGTGATCCACTACATTTTTTGAGAATACAGTGATGTCGTCAAGATATATCAGAACTATTTTATTGATCAATCCCTTGAATGCCATATCCATTGCCCTTTGGAAAGTGGCTCCATCATTTGATAGTCCAGATGGCATCTTCTTGTAGGCATAGGTGTCCCACTTGGTGGTGAAATTCGTCTTGAACTAGTCATCTTCTTTCACCATTATCTGATTATACCCTGAGTAGCCATCTAGGAGAGAGAATCTCTCCGAACCGATACCACTTGCAATATTTGTTCCATTGAAGGAAGTGGGTAATGGTCTTTGAGAGATGCCCTGTTGAGGTCTCGAAAGTCCACACACAACCTGATTTCTCCGCTCTTCTTCCTGACCGGAACCAAGTTTGCAACCTAGCTTGAGTGCTTGATCGGGAATATAATGCTTGCCTCTATTAGCTTGTTTAGCTCTTTCTTCATTAGAGGCTCAATGTGAGGGTTGACTAGTCTTTGCTTCTACCTGATGGGCTTAGCATCTGGATCCAATTCTATGGTATGTTGTGCCAACTTCAGATTGAATCCTCTCAAGTCTTTATAGCTCCAAGTGAAGACATCTGGAAATTCTTTGCAAAGCTGTGTGAAATCTGATTTTTCCTGCTCAGTGGTCACTTTACCAATTTGAAGTGTTTTTCCTTCCCCAACCGGAATTGGCTCTGAATCTTCTCTCTTGACCTGTATGTTAGCCTTTTCCTTATGGAACTGGTCATTAGGGTTGAATATAGACTCCAATGTTACTAAACCCTTGGGAAGCTTATTTTTCCGTAGTTGCACTACTTGATCCCATATTCTTGCTCTTGTCTATCTTGATTCCTAGGCAAGAATTCATCCTCTTTTTGTAAAAAATTAATGATTTGTTGATCGTTCTCAAACACCTACCAGCTTGTTTTATTATCTAGAACTGTTGGCCTCACAATCACATGCATATGTGGTTGTGTTTTTTCCTTCTGATGTTTTCAACCACATCAAACATTGCTCCAACTACTGCCGAGCCTATCTGCGGCTTCATTTTTCTTCCAGGTATGGACACGATGTTGAAAGCTTGAAATTCTCAACGAGGTCCCATACCTTGTTCTTGTAGTTCTTGATGGGTTGACGATTAGCTCACTATCCCCTCGAACACCTCAATTTCATTATGCCCTTTTTCCCGGCCCAATGAAGTCCTTGAATCAAAGCCTTATATTCAGCTTTGTTATTTGAACAGGAAAATTGGAACCGGAAAAATTTGAATAATATTTTATGCCTTGAGGTGAAATAAGCATAACTCCTCCTCCCGCACCCCCGCCTACTCTTTGATCCATCGAAAAATAACTGCCATACCTCATTGTCATCCTTATGGTCGGTTTGGTGATGCTAGGAATAGAATGGTTTTCTTCATGTATGCAATAGAATCCTAGCTCAAATTCTTCTACTTCTTGGTAGGGATCAAAAGCATGTACCTTGCTTGCCCATTCATCAAGATTCAAATGCGGGATGCTTCCAACTTTGGTGTCACTTCATCTCGTGCTTTGATAATATTCTTGATCAAATGATGAAGAGTTGGCATTGATTTGGCATGGAGTATGAGGCTCAATATGAAAGTTTGCAATTGGTTCGGATCTGATTGTGACCTTAGTACCATATCTTGTTACGAACAACATGTGTGACTAGTCGTGAGATAAGTAACCTCCATTTTGGTGTGAAATCCCTTGATAAGCATAGGGCAAAGAGTGGTGGAAAATCTATCACCGAAACATCTTGCAAAAATGGTAACGTTGGGGCATGTATGCAAGGTAACATTCAAACTTTTAATCACTCCCACCATTGCTACTGTTGTCCCATCCAATTTCACTACCCCTTTAGATATGACTTCATATTGGAGACCCAGCTGATCAGCTATTTGCTTGGGCATGATAGAACTACTTGCCCCAGAATTAATCATGCAATTGTGTACCAGTTTATCCCCAATGATTAATGAAACATAGAATGGAGTGGGGTTGAAACTTTACCTTGTTGTCCTCCATGATTCCCTCCAAATTGAGCAGCATTTTGAGGACATTCTCTTGCGTGGGGACTGCTTTGGTTCAAGTTGACCAATTATTCATGGCAGCTTGTAGAAGATCTCTTGGCGTGGGATGGATAAAGATTCCCACATTGATATATTCACATTTGTCTTATTCATTTGATCAATGATGCTAAATGGGGATGAAACATCTCTTTTTTGTCCTTTAGTCTATGCATTCCTTTCTTGTGCATGGGTAGCAACAACTAGCATTTGAGTTGGTTTAGAAGGTGGTTTGGGCTGTCCTTGCGTGTTTGGAACTATATTTTGCTTACCAACACCTTATAGAGTGATGGAGGGTTGTAGATCACGTGGAGCCAATGAATGCCCTTCACCAATATTCCTCTTCTTTGATCTTGTGTTAGCTGCTACACTCTGAGAAATTGTTTGATTCATGCCACAAAAATCCTCAGCTTGCCAATTCGCAAGTGCGGTATCATTTGGAGCTGTGTTTTGCTGAGATGTCCCTTGTTGCTGATTTTCTTCTTGACTCACTTCACCCTCTATGCCAGTAGTTGTCACCATCAAGGCTTGGTTCAAAGCACCATTGAAGCACATAGATTGGTTGTGAGGTTCATTGCATGGGAAACACCAATCATACTCTTGAGCTATGTTGTTTTGCACTGGCACTAAGGCTTTAGAAGTAGATGCAACATCGGGGTTATAGGGCTGAAATAATCTATTGGTGGGAGGCCTTACTTGGCTTTGATTTACAGCTAGATTGGGTGGCCTATTGGGTTGGTATGGTGGCCTAGCACAGTGCGTGCTTGATCTTGTACGGTCTAGCGCTTTGAGCTTTCTATATTTTGATAGTCACCAGCTTATTTTCAAGGTTACATAATTGTTTCATAACCTCTTGGAGTTCATTTGAAGCACTAGAGGATGAAGTAGAAGTTTCATTTGAACTTTGATTTCTAGGAGTGGGAATAGGAGCCAAAGTGGGTGTTTGACTAGTGCTTGGATTTTCTAAGTTTGGATACAAGGGCATGGGAGGCCTAGGAGCCAACTTACTAGCTTGAATAAGACAGTTTTCAGCCCTAATGGCAATGCTATAAGCAGCAGGTAAGGTTGTGCCTCCCATAGATTGAATTAACATAGAAATATCAGAATTCAAAGCCTTAAGATAATATAGAAAATCACCTTCAGCTGTTGGCCTAACGGCCACTAGAATCCTATCCCAAGACCTTTGAAATCTGAAGTTGAAGTCAGTCAGCTGCTCATTGGGAGCTCTCTTGATAGTTGTCAATTGTTCTAGTAGAGACAAATTGTCTCCCTTTTCTCCAAACTGCTCATGGAGAACTATGCATAACTGATTCCAATTTTGGATAGAACCAACTCCAAGGCTCCTAAACCATTGCAATGCCTTCCCTTTGAACAAAGATGCCAGCAATTTGACAGCAACATCCATTTCATTTATCTCATGGATTGCACAAATGTTAGCAATGTCTTTGACATGATCACCAGGAGTGGTATGATTTTCTCCAGTGAAAAATGGAATGTTCTTCAATGCTGCAATTGGAACTGGATTTTGTGCATTGAGGGCAAGTGGGTTGCTGCCGGTGAAGTTGACAAAAGGGTTTTGTTGCGCCATTCTGATTGGCCTGAGAACCCTTGTTGATTGGATGAAAGGTCTACCAGGTGGAGGGGTTGATAAAGTCCTATTAGGTGGAGATGGTGATCTTCGTGGTCCTCTTCCTCTCCTTCCTCTGCCTGGTGATAGCTGTAAGTGGACAAATAACCCCTCTTCTCGAGTATCAAACCTGGTTCGAATTCTTCTCATGCGCCTGGGTAACTTGTGCTACTATACCACTGAATTCTATCCCTTCGGAGTCGCCAGATGTGTTAGAGAACGAGCCTGAAAATGCTGGATCTACCAAGTTACACACCAAACCTGACAATATTAAAAATAGAATTTAAAACTTTGAAGGATCCGAAAGATACAGTTCTTCAATTCGGTTATCGGGTCCTGTTGTGCAGCTACTAATCCCCGAAAGGTACAGGTGAAACTCAGGTCATGCAAGGCAACTGGGAAAACCTGAAATACTAAAAACCATGAAATTTTGAAAGTCAAAATCTCAAAAATCTAAGAATACCCTTTTGAAGATTATCCCCTGATCTATCAACTGGTGAAATTTTGACTTGTTTCAAGCAAGTTAAGTCCTTGAAAATTGATTTCAAAGTTCAGCTTGGAAGGTGAAAAATCTGAAATTGTAAAACCTGTAATTTTTAGTCCAAATTTCTTGAAAATTCCTTCAAATCTTGTGGAATGACCTCTTGGTCCCACCGGGCGTGCCAAAACTATTTATGGTGAATCGCAAAGCACCTCGAAATACCCGCAACCCGATGCTTTGATGGGTTGAGACTCTCAGTGCGATTGCATAACATGGAGCTTTTCCCAAGTGTGGGACCTTGCGAAATCGGAAAAGCTCTCCGGATGAAGGCCGGTTCCTATTCCTCTATTCAGATGCACACATAAAAATGTAGAGGGTTTACTCAAAAACCTAATCTAACTTGCCAAGGAGACATGGTAAGAAAATGCATAAAAATAAACCTAAACTAACAAAGGTGATGCACCAAGGAATGAAGAAACACTGTCTTGCCAATAAACACAAACCATCAAAATGCAATGCAAGATCATGCACAGATAACCAGATTTGCAGTGAAAGATCAAGAGGATGCAAATGAACACAGATAGGGTTGAGAATCATCCACAGACATGCATTATTTACTCCAAGGATTGACACAATACATTGTAAAATGCCAAGAGGCAAAGTTGCATTACAGATTTTAAATGGGAGGTTTGAACTTCCAAAATTTCACTGCCCAAACAGAGAAGAAGGAGGGAAAAACAAGAATGTCCAACCTTTAGAAAGAATCCCCTCCTTACAATTTATAGGAAGAATGAGAGAGGGAAGAGAGAGGAAATCCCAATCTACCCCAACCACCTCTAGGTTATAATTAATTTATCTCATTATGGTAGTAGGTGAGAACCCTAACAAACCTAAAAGTGGTGAACTGTATTTTGAATTTTTAAGAAATTTTTCTCACCCAATTAAAGATATCCAGTCATAGTTGGATAGAGGACTTCGTAAAGATTTCGAAAAGTCCAACCTTTTGTGAATTCAATCTCCTGTGAAAAGTTATGGCCATTTGAATATCTCGGGTGAGTGCGCTTTCTGTCGGCCGACTCAAAATGTTGCGCCTCCTGAAGATGCACCGGGGCATCCATCCTTATGTCAACATAATCTTATTTGTGCCAAGGCATTAATTTCTTCATGTCGACACCTTATGTCATGTGCCCTTTACTTGCGCAAGCAGGTGCAAATTTCTTCATGTCGACACCTTACGTCATGCGCCCTTTACTGCGCTAAGGCGCGGATTCCTTCATGTCGACACCTTATGTGATGCACCCTTTGCCTATGCCAAGGCGTGAATTTCTTCATGTCAACACATTATGTTGTGCGCCTTTACCTGCACCAAGGCACAAATTCCTTCATGTTGAAACCTTATGTCGTGCGCCCTTTACTTGTGCCAAGGCGCGAATTTCTTCATGTCGACACCTTATGTTGTGTGCCCTTTACCTGTGCCAAGGTGTGAATTTATTCATGTCAACACCTTATGTCATGCACCCTTTACATGTGCCAAGGCATGAATTTCTTCATGTCGACACCTTATGTCGTGCGCCCTTTACTGCGTCGCGCGCGCGAATTCCTTCATGTCGACACCTTATGTCATGCACCCTTTACCTGTGCGGCGTGAATTTCTTCATGTCGAAACCTTATGTCATGCACCATTTACTTGCAGTTATTCCCATATCTACCCGAGGGGAAGATATATACAATAGTTCTTTCTTGTTCTCATCATAAATGACTTACGAGATCATCTTGATCTACGTCCATCAACAAAATCTAAGTTACTTACTATGTCTATACTCTGGGCACAATGAATTTCTTAGTATTGTTTCGTAGTGCACATTATTTTTTAATAGTACCAAAATGTCCTATGTTATTCCCATTTCATGTATCCTTTCTTGGGGAACCATTGTCAACCCTTGTTGTTAATTCACACATGTCGAAACTGAAGCTCGATAACAAAAACATTACATTAAGTTTCTCTCGTTAGTTTAGCTTGTTTACTTTCTCATATTGCATTGCATTTTGTATGTTGCACAAATTTAGGCATCTTTTACTTTCTCATATTGCATTGCATTTTTAATGTTGCATGGAGTTAGTGTTTTTAGCAATAGGGATTTATTGGTATAAGGCTTTTCATGTCATACTACACTTTTGTTCATTCTTTTTAATAAGGGTGATGATGAAGATCATTAGCAATATGATGAAAAATAAAGTTCTTTAAAAGGCATTGGATGGATGTTGGCTCAATCCCCCTTCCTCATACTCCTTTTCTTCTATATCCCCTTTCTTCTTCTTCACACTATTCTTTCTTTTGTTCTCTTTCTATCATCTTTTCAATCGTCAATTAAGTTCTTCTATCATACCGTCAACAATCAAGGGGACATCCTTCATTATACTCATATTTCTTCTATCCCTTCAAATTTTTCTACTTGTTTATGCTTGTCTACTCTCTTTGAAGTGACGTCACTTACGTCACCGAAAGAGGGAAAATGTAGACATCTAAAATATGCTTACACTTAGCATTTCCTCCAATTCAATGGATTAATGATATTTCGTTAATTCCCTATTCTTTGCTCCATTCTCAAATGCCCATTTATGACACCTTCTTGGTCATATTCTTCATATAATTAGTTTATTTGGCTAATATCTCTCTTGTTAGCTAAAAATTCCTCCTTTTGAACATTCATAATCTACCTATTTCTCTTTGAACTACTTTTGCAATATTCTAGGCTATCTATTAGTCACAAATGGTTATCCGACCCTCCCAACTCTCAATGAGTCTCTAATCACTTGATAATCAAGTTTAACTAGCGTAAACCCTAGTTAACTAGCCTAAACAAAGTTTAACTAACCCTAAAGCATGTTTATCCTAATCTAATCTAAAAGTGCTTTTTGAGCTTTAGTCCCACATGCACCCAAATTCCAAATTCTTCCAAACCAAAAATATAAATACAAGGCTAAGCCTACCCATTCAAAACTTATAACTTTACACAACAAAAAAAAATTAAAACAATCTAAGAAAGATTTGAGATTTCATTTGTATTATAGTTAAGCTAATCGACATTCAATCTTAAGCTTGCATCCTCCATTTGCATCCATAATCCAAGTTTTAACTAAATAGAGAGAACCATTGGCCTTGAATCCATTAATGGTGAGACTCCATTCTTGAAAGCTTGAGAACCATAAACAACTAATTACACCTTTGATTGCTAGGAACTTCACAGTTCAATGTTTTTTAGATTAGAAAAGAGTAGAGAGTAGTATATATGGTAGGTTTTATGTTTTTGTCAAAGTTATTATGTATGTATAGGATTAAGTTTTGTTTAGCTCTTATCTCATGGTGCATGGTTGAGTCAGTTAAGATTTGAGGTTCTTTAACCTCATTCCATAGCTTTGCAAATTTTCCATTCCATACATTTGGCATGCCCGGTTGGACATGAAGTCCATCCTCCATTAATGGAGGTCTTTTTAAGCTTTACATGTCCATTTCTAACCATTTTTATGCTTTCTAGGTTTTAAATGCTTGTTTTTAATAGATTTCACATTTTAAAGGGGCTTAATCTTCCTTTTACTAAGGCATTTCATGGGTTGAAGTTAGAAATTGGATTTAGTGGCTAACAACTAACCTGTTTGATTGTTGAAAATTTTCATTTCCGTGTATTTTTAAGCTTGATTAAGAAATTGTTTGGGTTTCTTATAATCTAACACATGTTTTGTCTCGATCCTGAGAAGGATAAGAAAATGAAAGTGGACATTTAGAAATGATGTGAGAAATGACCACGGGATTTCCAAAACCATTGATAGAAGAAAGGTGTGATGGATGAAAAGGATATAGTCTAATAATTGAAGATGATGGGCTACCAAGAGGTGAGCCGCTTATAGAAGATGACAAAGGGCTAATAGAATATGGCCATAAGATGGAAGAAATTGGGCCACAAGGACATGGCCCAAGAATAAAAACTATAACAAAGGGCTTCTAGGTGTGGCCCAAGTATAAATGAGCAGGGACTACTAGGAGGGGTCCGATAGATAAAAGAGGAAGGGCTACTAGGACATGGCCACAAAACTTATGTGTGACTTGGCTAACAAAAACCCTAATTTTGAGTTCTTGTATGGACCAAGAGGATATTTCTTACACGTTATATTGTTAGCCATCAAGATCCTTATCATCACTCTGAGTTTGGAAGCATTTCCTATGGCTAGATAAATTCCCACTATGCATGGGGGACTAAATCTAGTGTTGTGCAAGATGGTGGATCATAAAATAGAAGTGGAGAGAGAGGAGAGACAACTAAAGTATAATGAAGTGTGGGAGAGGGAATTAGCAAAGAAAACATGAAGTTGCAAGATCGATGGAATTATGAAGGTAGACATTGTGGGAATGATTTGAGGTTCACGCGGAGGAAGTGTAACCTAACATGTCTGTGCTTCCCTATCTTATAAAGTGTAGGAGAATAACCCCCTCGGTTTCTGATGATATCTCATCATATGAAGGAAGGAAGGAGAATCATAGGAGCACATCTAATCCCACCATACGACCGAACACTTGCCCTTAGTTTTCCAATTTCTAAGACAAGTATTTCTAATTCAGTTGGCATTGGTAAGTAAGAAACATCAGGTAGATATCACTATACATTACATCATGGAAGTATTTTAGGAATGTCATTTAGAAAAGGTGTGGATAAAAAGAGTTTGGGTATCACAACTAGAATTGGTTTAACATCACAGGCACTATTGGTGCACGATTCAACACAATTGTGGGGACACGATTGGAACTACTTGAACGTTTTTCCTACTACAAGAGGAGGTTTTGGAGTAATATGAGCTAGTTGATCTAGTGGTGTTGTTTAATGGAGGAAACACATGAGGAAATACAGTTATGGATTTGGAGGACAAGGACATAAATCACCTCAACACGTGTTTTATGAGATGTCTTTACATTTACCTAATTATAAAGGTGTTAAGGATGTTGGAGAGAATGTACACAAGTGAAAGTTACTATGGTTCACTAAGTGTATCACTACCCTAGAGTGGATGGAAAGTCCATTTGCATCCACACTATGTAAGGGCACCCACATAGATGCTACAAGTAGGACCCACATTAGATGGCGAGCTGGTTATACCATGATGTGTGCTGCCCTTTTGGTAGAATTCCACATTCTCGTAATTTGAGCGAAGAGAATTAACACATTTAAGGAGATTCACAGGGGTATGGTAGAGAGTGTGGGATAGTACGATGTGTGCTTTAAGACTCTCTTCTCAAAGCTATATTATGATATCCATCCCTCACAAAGCATGCTCAGTCATTTTTGGAGGATTGATAATGCCTTTCACATGAGTTCTCTCCCATAAGACATTCATAGACCCGCATGAGGCCTTGTGGGCTACTGCGCTCACTAAGTCTGTTATGAAGCATTAAAATTAAGGTAAGCCCATTTTTAGAAGCACAAATTCCTGCCATGGCAAAGAAGATTGATTTTTTTTTGTGAATTCATCTCATGAAACATACAATGTACTTTGGTGAACAAATTTTGAAGTGGAAGGACACAAAAAGGATAGTTTCCCTTGAAGGTCATTACATGCCATGTCATTAGATTATGAAATCTATCACAAGGATCATGATCGAAGTAGATTCCATTTGTTATAGTTTGTACTCCATAAGATTGTGTCTTATTATTGTAAGATTTTCACATCCACTACTCATGATACAAAGGACTACCAATAGATAGAGCAAATTTATGATGTCATTGATATTGGTGTGTTCCGGGACTAACATTGAGAGTATTTCTAAGGGAAAAGGTCATCAGTATGAAGGGCTCACGGATGGTGTAGGTCAAGGAAGAGGTTTTTGTGGAGGATTTAAAGGTCGTAGAAGATGCGAAGGAAGGGTGACTTCCCCCATGGAACTTGTTATAATTATGGATCTACTGAACACTACAAACACAAATATACAAATTTATTATAGTGCTCATGGTGCAGAAAGAATCAAAAGTATGAGGAGTATCTTGAATTATATGACCACATGAGCTAGAACCAGAAGAAGGACAAAGGCATGAGGATGGTTAGTGTGAAGAGAACTGACCCACTATGGATGCCTAGGGTAGCACTTAACCCCAAGTTAGAACCTTTTTGGTAACTACATGCGTTGAGGCTGCATGTGCTAGAGAAGCACCAAAACATAGGTCTTCCATTACAAGGTAAGAAGTAGTGCATGGGAAATATCCTGATCGAACCATCAAAAAGAGGTTTACCAAGAGACCATGGAAGTGATTAGGATCCTGTAAGGAGAGATTCAATGTTTGAAGGAGAAATCATGGAAGTTAGAATAGGTAAAGAATGTTGAGGTCCCTCAAAAAAAAAAGGATGAGGTCAGAGAAGTGTGTAAGATGTTGTGCCAGAAAACATTATCCCTCTGTTAGGAGAGTGGTTAAGAGAAAAGGTACCATGCGCAGGAGATGAGCGCAAGAGGCATGTCTTACATGCTAATATTCCCCCTCACAGTCTTGATTATGACAAGGAAATTACGTTGAATGTGGTTGTTGATGGATGGCTCTTGAGAAACATACTAATTGACATGGGTACAGAGGTCAATGTCCTTACTTTGGATGCATGGAATTAGATGGGGAGGCCTCCATTGCAAACCTCTTCAAATGTTCTTAGTATGATGAACAACAGAAAGGTTATTCCAATCAAAGTCTTGGGGATGTTTCCATAACCATTTAAGGGGATAAGTTTATGATGATTTTTAAGTGTTGGTGCTTGTCGGGGTAGATAACTTCCCAACATTACTTGGACACCCCTAGTATTATGTGAATAATTTTGACTTGCATTTTAACAAGGTATACATCAATTTTTTGAAAAAGAGGAATTCCTCGTTATTCCACTAACATATGGGAAGTATGCTCCTTATGTAGAGCCTTTAGGAGAAGAGGACCTAGATAGAATCTATGTGCACACATTAGAGAGATCGATTCTATTCATCCATCAAGAGAAAGAGTCATTCAGTGGGAAGATGCTCAGTATATAAGGGATAAAACTATAAATGTGTGTGAAAATTGGAAGCATGGGACCTATGAGTTGGTTGGAAGACTAAAGCGCACCGTAACTCGAGTGGCTAGGCGCACAATTAGGAACTTGAAGCAAGACACTTACAAAGTTACACTAGAGAAGATAACCCTGATGTCTTTCTCGCACACTATGGGGATCTAGTGGACATGTCCAATAGAAAGGAGGAATATGTTAATTTATACCTTACTTACAACAACAGGATGTTGGTGGGTGAAGTGAGAATCTTGTTCTTTTTAAAGTTTCTCCGAGAAATACGCCCTCTAAAATACGTGACTATGATGGGAAGGAATCTACCTCATTTCACATTCAAGAATGTGAGAGAGCCTAGATGATAGGCTCGAAATCCTTACCTCTCTCATTATGGGTGCATACGTTTTATTCCACCTAGCAGTTTGTGTGCCTGCATGATATATCCATTCATAGCTACATCGTAAGATGGGAAATTGTAAGAGTTTAAAGTGGATATTATTCAAAATGATGAGTATCCAAGTCCTAAGGCATACGTGCACGAGACGCGTTGCAGTAGCCAGAACCTTACTCCGGGATATTGACCTTTGGTTGAAGACTAAATCCTAGATATGCTAGGGGCCGGCTGGAGGCGTGCTTTGAGGAAGGAGAAACAAATGAGATAAAATTTGAGAGTGCCTACCGGAAAAGGAAAAGGGAAAGTTGGTGTACCTAATAGATGATGAAGAAATAGAAAAAATGGATGTTAATCATACAAAAAGCTCATGCACAAAGTATTGGAGAGTGCAATGAGTGAGCCGTGAGCTAGCCATGATCCTTTGATAATGAAGGATGTTAAGATTGGTACAAAAGAAAAGCCAAAAGAAGCTATCATTGGATATTAATAAATGGACCAAGAGATTTCAAATATATTTGAGTTGTTGGGTGACTTCCAGGATATTCTCCCATGTGAGTACTATGAGTTAAGATGATTTCATCACTCATTGGGAGAAATGTAGATTAAGTTGAAGAAGGATGTGTGCCTAATTAGAAAGAGACATTATAGGATGAATCCAAATTTATGTGTAAAATCTAAAGAGGATATTGATAAGATGATAGAATTCGAATCATTGAAGCCATTGAATATTCTCGAATGGGTGATGTTATCCAAAATGGTTCCCCACTAAGCTTTTGTGGCTAACTCCTTGTGTTCTTGCCTCTCTTGTGCCTCGAGTCATAGTTTTTGATTTTCAGGCACTCAAGGCTTTCTGAAATGGCACCATTAGATAGAGCTCTCTCTCAGCTTTCTAGAAAGGTAAAGTTTGCCTCCTAACTCCTTATATTTTTCAAGTTATGGCTCATGGAGTTTTTGTGGAAAATTTTCCCATTTGAGGCCCGGGACCAAGGAAGTTGCCACGTGGTAGAGGAGTTTAGGGTGCGGAATTTTGAAAAAAAAATTCCAAAGACAAAAAGAGGTAAAATTTGAAATTGTTTCCCGCCGATCCGTTTTTGGGCCGTTTTTGCCCTAAATCTTCAAACGATCATATCTTTGATCCAGAGCTTCCTGGATTTTCACGTTCTTTATATCATTGGAAAGCTGTTACAATTCTCTACATGATTCCATGGTAAATTTCTAATTTTGATTCAGTTTTGAGAGATAAAATTCAGAAACGGTTCTGATGCGTGTCCATGGCGAAATGACATTTCAACAACCAAATTTAATAGTAATGGGTCGCATTCTTCTCCAATATGGTCAAAAAATGATAGGGTATGGGTTTGTAAGGTCCTCCATGCTGTTTTAATGCATTTTCCATCAATGAGGAATGGGCTCCCATGTTTTTTACGTTTTCTCTCTCACAGCTCAACCCATGCATTGTAAAAGCGATTTGGCTCATTTCTTGAGGTTGAACACTTTTTGGCATTGCAAACTTCGTCTTTCACCTCCAGAAAGTGATAGTTGTAAGAATCAAACCTTTTCACATTTGTAACAGGTTTATACCTCTTTGATGGTGGAATGCAAGAGATTTTTACATGGAATTGACATGCAAACTTTGAGAATGCTTTCAAGTTCTGTTTGTATTGTTTTACTTCATTTTAAGACCTCTAATTACTTCTATCAGCTTGTGTATGTTTTCCTTGTTGCATTTCATGAATTTTTGTTTATTTACATGGCAAAAATGTTTCACCACTCCTTTTGGTGCATCACCATCTTTAGTTTAGTTTCATTTTTGCATTTTTATCCCCTGTCTCCTCACAATTTAGAGTAGGATTAGGATCTCGAACCTCTCCGTAGTTGTGTAAAATATAGATCTAAATCGGAGGAGTTTGAGGAACCACCTCTAACTGGAGATTCCTCTCTCATTTTCACAAGTCCCACACTTGGAGAGATGTTTCATGTTGTGCAATCACACCGGATGCCTAAAACATCAATTCGAACCTTGATTTGCATCCAGGTGCTTTGCTGATTTGCAACAACAGTGAGCCCAATGGTGATTAGTATAATGAAGGATGGGAGGATAAGGATATCTTTAGACTATAGAGATTTGAATGTTGCATGTGTCATACATACTTTTAACCCCATTTATTGAAGAGATTTTGCAAAGTGTAGAAGGGTAGGAAATCTATTATTTTACAGATGGATTCTCATGTTATCACTAGGTAAGGATTGCAAATGAGGACTAGGAGAAGACTACTTTCACCACACAAAGAGGACATTGTTCTTATATAGTTATGTAGTTTGGGATTTAAAATGTGCCTGTTGTATTTTTTTTGCATTCTTAGCATTTAAAGACTTTATCCATAAAATTTTACAATTTTACCTAGATGATTTGATGGTGTATGGGTTATTAAGATATCATTGTGAAAATTTAAGATTGATATTAGAGAGGTGCAAGCATTAAGTATCTCTCTAAATATTAAGTAATGTGTCTTTCTACTTCTTTTGACATATTGCTAGGTCACATATTTGTAATGAAGGCTTATTCGTAGATCCTTCCAAAGTTGTTATATTGGGATTGCACAAGCCTACCACAAAGCAAGGTGCATGGATTCTTAGGGCATACAGGTTACTATAGAAAAATTCATCAAACGCTATGTCAAGATCTTCACACCATTAGAGGAGTTGTCGAAACATAAGAGTAAGTTCTATTGGGGTGAGGCGAAGCGGTGGGTTTCAACACATTGAAGGAGAAACTTACTACTCCACCAATTTTGCCATTTCCTTCAAGTAAAAGCCCTTTCATGTGTATATTTATGCACCAGTGATGGAAATAGGAGCAAGTGTTAGCACAACTTAAAAAGGGATTGTTGATCACCCTTTATGTTTTGTAAGTAGAAAATTAACTCCATCTAAGCGAGAACTACACAAAAAAAAGTGTGAAATTTTGTCAATGATTTATGCACTCCATAAATTTAGGAAGTACCTTATGGCCTATCTATTTATCTCATTACACATTTTACATGGCCCTCAAGTACTTGGAAGAAGCTCAAGGTGGCATTCTAGGTGGTCACTATGAAAGAAATACAATCGTGTGTAATATCCTATTGGTAGGCCTTTGGTGGGAGAATATTTATAAGAATTGTATAGAATATTGCAAGGCTTGTGACCATTGAGAGAACCTTTGAAAGCCAGGGAAAAGAGATGAAATGTTACAAAGACCTATTGCTAGTGCAAAGCCATTTGAAAAATGGGAAATTGACTTTGTAGGCCCTATTTCCCTAGCCGCACATAGGACAAGTTTGTGTTATATTATCACTTGTACATACTATCTTATGAGGTGGGTAGAAAAACACCTATGAAGGATTACATGATGACTACAATAGTTAGGTTCTTGTGGGAGAGTATAATCAGCAGGTATGGATGCCTATTGATTTTAACAAGTGATGATAGTGAGTCTCTCTCGGTACTATTTCTTGAATGATACTATTAGAATCTTATTTGTAGAGTTTATGGTGGTCCATCACAAAAATATGCCCTATCACCCTTGGGCTAATGGGTTTGCTGAAGCATTTAACAAGATATTTAGCCATATATTGACTAAGATTTGTGATGTCAGAAGGAGACATTTGGATGATAAATTATTTTCCATATAATGGGCATATCAAAAGAATTATAAAATATTGAACAAGGTCACACCTTTTCAGTTGGTGTTTGAAGCGGAAATTGTTCTTCCCGTAGAATTTATGTTACCATCCCTACGTACTACGTGTGCAGGTGGATTGGCTGATGAGAAAGAACTTGAAGAGAGCATATAAAAACTTATGAAGTTGGATGAAAGGCGAGCCATCGGTATATGGAGTCGAATATGGAGAAGGCTAGGAAGAAGGCATGGCATGACCAACACATTAAAAACAAGAAGTTTGAGGTTGGTCAGATGGTTCTTTCGTATGATTCAAATTTTTTGTGGATTCTGGGAAACTCAAAGTGCATTGGTTTTGACCATATGTTATAACACATAAATTAGATTCATGAACTTCGAGTTACAAGTGCTTTAATTGAACACAATTATGTTGCTACTTCAACGGGAGTAGGATGAAGCCATACTATAACTAAGCCTTTTTGCGTTTTTAAATAAGGAAGTGTTTCCATTTATCTTAGGTTTCCCTTAATGCATTTTCCATTATATGTGTTTCCTTTCATCATTGTTATGCTTTGTCTTTTAGTTTGGTGTGTTGTGTAATAAGAATTTATGCGCGCTATAGCTTGTTACTATCGAAAGGGGTTTCATGCATAGAAAACAACACATAATTTTAGTGTGGGTTAGGAGAGTATGAAGAATGTAGAAGCGACACATGGCTGGAAAAAATTTATTGCTAGCCCAGAGAGAAAAACATAAGTCCAGGATATCTAAGAAGTAATGCGCTTAACATTGGTGATAAGGGTTAGAGATGAAATGGTGTCAAGAAATCTTTATAAAAACCACGTATAAGGATGAAAGCACAGAGAAAACTGAGGTAGGAAGCAATAGGGAAAACTAGGTTTAAGATGTAGAGGAAGATGGAATTTTTCACTAAGAGTGTGTGTTAGGGTGTGTGGTTGATATAGTTTGGCTTCATGCGAGAAGGATGAGGATCTTACGCATGAATATGCACGTAGAAGAAAAACACTAGAAAAAATATGCGGTATTAAAGCATTGGGAAAAATAGGATTTAATGCAGAAGTACAGTGGTAGGTGGCATGGAAATTAATGTGAGAAAAGAAAAAAACTATAAATAGGGAGTCGGGCATATGTTATTTTTCACCTTGCATTTATTTGTTGAAGAGCTCTTGTGAACTAGGGAATCCTTGTAAGAAATCAGAAATTTGTGTGTGAAGTGAAGAATTCAATGGATTTTGAACCAGATTGGAATGGAGTACACAGGCATGTGTGGAAGGGGTTTATTAAAGGATTCTATGATTCTTTACGTTTTTGTGAAAGAAGGAGTTTCCAAGTTACGGTTTAGCGAAACTAGGGCACGGGTTTGAGGAAATAATGTAGAGGGATTGGAATCAAAGGATCAAGTAGTAAGGAAGCAAGACACAAGGAGGAATTAGCTAGGACCCGACAAGGAAAGATGGCACCAAGGAAGGGATCAAATGTTTCACCCAAGAAGGGCAAGGGCAGGGGAAAACTAGTCACATCAACAAGTTTTAACGAAGAATGGTATGCAGAGATGCAATACCCAAATGGTGTGTCATTGGGGAAGGAATGGGTATCTCACATACACAAGATGGATATAAGCAATTATAACCATAGGATAAATACAACTGAAAAAGAGATGGCATTGGAGCTCGTTCACCCTACAGGAGAAAGAAAAAAAATGAAAATCGGTGTACATGACTTCAAGTGAAGAGGAAATTGGAGAAGGTTGGGCTTTTAAAACACTACATGAGTTTCCATTTTCAAAAATCCTAAAGATTATACCAATGTATGATGTCACGCATGGACAAGAATTAATTTTACTTCACAAGAAGAAGAATGTGCATAACTACACAACTGATCTCCAAGTACACTAGGATTATCTACATGGGAGTTTCATTGGATGATGACTTAGGTGACAAGGATGTTTTCATCGAAACAACTAAGGCATATGAATAAAAATTTTGGGTGCTACTTTGATATTTACAAGATCACTAACAAGTTATGAAGATGGTCACACTCTTGCTCACCAAGTTGAATGGACAAGAATGGTGGACGCAAGTGAACAAGAGATGGTTGAATATTTGTAGAAATATTTTAGAAGGGACCATCTACAACATCTCAGCCTTCATTGTGGAGGATATCATAGATGTCGCGCATGATAAAGATAAGATCATGTATGGTAATATTCATCTTACCAATTTATTTTCAGAGATTAGAGTGCTCGATGGGCCAAAAAGTAAATTGGGACTACCATGATGAGAAACCCTTCCCCATTAAGAAGTTCAAGGCATACACTTGTGAATCAATCACATCTGCTTATAAGGCACATTTGGATAAGTAGTAAAAATGGATGTGTGAAGCATTCCATAGAGTGGAGAATTTTGGCAACTTTGTTTCCGAACAATGAAGCTAAATTTCTAGTGTACCAATAGTTTTACATTTGCAGTTCACTTTGACATATTGCACCAATAGCCCAATGTGCAAAATATGTTTTTCCTTCACAACACAGTATTTTTAAAGTGCACTCTATTTTCCACTCAAAATTCCCCGCTTTATCTAAGTAAAAATTTCAAAATTTTGAGTTTAAATGTCTTTGTGTGTCCAAACAAGCGTGGTGTGCGAAAATCTCTTGAAATCGAGAAATCTGTGTTTTGGGTCATTTTGTTCCTTTTAGGGCCTTCGGACATTTTTTTCCAGCGTGTCCCAAGTTCACGTGATTGGATAACATGATCGGTAAATCCCGAAGTTGTTCCATTTTCGGGACCTTGGAAGTTTTTGTCCCATCTGGTCTCGCCACAACCTCTAATCCCAAAGTCAAAAATTATAAGTCTGGAACCTTTTCGAGGGACCGAGAACTCCCAAAAATCATACTTACTCTAAAGCATGTCCCAAATAGCCCAAGTAAAAGGAGGTGTGCGAGATGTTCCAAATGCGTAAGATGCAGGCAAAGTCGCTAGAAAGGGTTGACAGTCTCAAATTTCTCAAGTTCGAACTTAAAGTACACTCTGCTCCATTTTCGTACCTCGAACATACCTGATTTCGTAATGGATCCCTCGAAGTCAAAAATGCTCACAATCCATTTTGTAATCAAATGCTCAGTCGCGCAAGCACATTTTGTTCCAAGTGTCCAAGCCAAAAATAAAGCCGTTCCAATTTCGGCCGATATATCACACAAACTTATACGCACAATTCAATCTATTACATTTTAAGGCCTTCCAAGTGTCCCAAAGTCAAAAGTGCTACAGTTGTTCCAATATCGGCCGATCCGCCTTTAACCACGCTCATGTTCCAATGTCCCAAAGCCAAAAGTTTATAGAAAAGATGATTTTCAGAAAGGCCCCCGAAATCGCCTTCAACCTTGTAAGCATTTTCGAGTAAATGTCCCAAAATACATTTGTGGCTTTCTCCTTATTTCATCCGAACGCAGAGAAAGAATGATGTTGCATCTTATTCACGTCTCACCATGTCCCAAGTGAACCTAATTATGAACATACTTAGTTTTCCCGCCTAAATCTCGAATCATGCTAAATATGAATTTAAGTTTTGTGTGATACTATCGGATCCAAGATCCAAGGTACGATGAATTTTGCGAGCGATTTCGCTTTCAGAAATACAAAATATATCCATTGTGCATCTTCAAAATGAAAATTCTTGTGTGTCCCTTGTGGCGAAGACATAGCCGGAGACGTGGAAGAAATTCAAGCTTTTTTAAAAGTTGATGGGTCCCTCTCGAAGGCCTCCCACTGTTTCTTCCCTCATCGTTTCTCTTCTTCCCTTTCTTTTCGAGTTTTCTTTGTAATAGGTTGAGTGTAAATCAAATTTGGCGGTCCTTAACTATTCTTTAGTTAAAACAAACTTTTCTTCTTAACCTTTGTAAGATATAATGCCTTCTTTGCGCCATTTTGAAAGGAGGAGGAACTTGCTTATTTTCTCGAAAGTGTAAATAGATCATAAAGAAATCAATGCTAAGGGCTTTCTATTCTTTGTCTATCACGATCTCCGTTGGCGATCTCTTTAGCTTTCATTTATTTTCTTTGTGAAGATCATTTGTCTCCGAATCGGCCGAGTTCGTTAGTCTTGCCGTTTTGGCACTGATCTTGTATAACAAGGAACTTCGTGTCCTTGATTGATAATGGACCGTGTTGCGCTAGAAACTTTGTGCCTCTAAACTCCATCTTATTTATATGATACGAATGATCTTGTTTTCAATTCACCGTGACTTTGCATACATAAAGAATTACTCTGTTATCTATAATTCCGCATGTTGCCTTTCGCTCATTCTCACCCTCTCATTTCCTCATGCCTTTTGTAATTGATAACCTTCATAGAAAACACTTTCGTGATATCCAAGTTTAACTTAGCCAAATCACGTCCTGTCATTTGTAAATAAGTTTGTTTCTGAATAAGGGAACCTCTCCCATCAAAGAGGAGGGACTTGCTTGTCCCGACCCTTATTTTTGTAATTTTTCTAAAAGTCCTATTTGAAAACCAACACACTCAATATATTTTAGGAGGCTAAGAAAGCTAATACTTTATCTAAGTAGATTATGAGCAATCACACACTACTAAAGACATTTGTGTATCCATAGAATTACATATGCGAGGGTATCTCTCCTTGACATACATTGCTAAGGCCCATAACATTACCACTTATAGGAACAATGACGAAAACAATATACATACACCTAAGCGAAAATTTTGATAAGGCAACATATATTAAGAATGATGTCTCCATCCCTAAGGACCCTACCAGAAGGAAGAAAGGGGTGAAGAGAGATAGGGAGGAAACTCCAACGAGCGGGAAATCGAGTGCATGTGTGGTAAAGACCACAAAAGAACATGATTCATGTGTGGGAATGAAAATTTCTACTTGGAAGAAGAAGTCTCATGTGAAGGAGAATTCTCCAAGTGATGGAGGAATATCTAGTGAAAAAGAAGTAGAAGGTAGCACAAAGTTCAGACTCTGAAAGGATGGAGATCATGAAGGGTAATGAGATCAAGGAGGAGGATGAGGAGTGTGAGGAAGAAAAGAACCCACCTGTATTCAATGTGCATAAATATGATGAGGAGAGGGATGAATCCTCGGAGGGTGCTCATGAGGGAGAAATAAGTGAAGAAGAAGTGGGGACCAGGGCACATGAGACCCCACACCTGTTTGGTGAACAATTAGAGGACACAAGTGGAGAAGGAGGTGGCAGACATCATCAAGGACTTAGTAGAGCATGAGGTGGAGCACAACATGGGATAATTAGAAAAGGAGAAGTATGGAAGCATGGGTAAATAGACAAGTATAGTAGTGGGTTTCTTTATATGAGAACCCGCATAGGTGTAAGGGATTAACAACAACATATAGAGGACCCATGATATCCAGGATAATCAAGGTCCTATGCCTGTATTTCTAGAGACCAGGTACCCTTAGACCAACTCTTCTATGTTGGTCATCATTTGAAAAATATAGTGCATACCCATGCACCAAGAAGATGTTGTCATGGAATTTTGAGTCCCATGTTGATGAACCAAAATTCGAAGTCAATGCAGGTGCATTGCTAGATACACCAAACCCTGAGGAGGTAAATCCCATTGTGGATTCACAGTAGCTAACTGATGAGAAGGAATGTAATGTGCTGAACAAGGTGTCGGTGGAAATCGAAGCATGGTTTTTAGAAGGAATAATAGAATCAAAGCATTAGAGAAGGAGTTGGAGGAGAAGAACAAAGAAATCATAGAGAGAGACAAGGAGATAAAAGGGAAGGAGTCTATAATTGCACAGTTGAGGGCTGAGTTGAGAGAAGAAAAGGGGAAGGTGTGTGAAGCCTACAAGAAAGTGGAGAATATTTCAGACTCCATTATTTTTAAGTGCCTAGATTTAGATCCCTAAGAAAAAATATGATTCATCCTTCCACTTCCTAGAGGATTTGACGCACTTAATCACAATGGAAAGGAAACCACTTACACTGGAGTCAGTGGAGGAATTTATGGCATGGTAGAAAGAATAAGAAAAATAAAATATTGAGGAAACCATAACTTTATACTCTCAACTCCTTTCTCCAATGAAGACTGCGAAGTGCACATGGTCGAGTTTGTTTGTGAGATAAAGACAAATTTTGAGATAAAGATAGATAAGCATGAGGTGGATATGAAGGAGTTCCATGAAAAGAATAAAGGCAATAGGGTGGAGCGCGAACTATCTTGGAAGAGGTTGACAGAAATATGAGGAAATTTATATCCTAATGGTCTCTGTTGAAAATAAGGTGAAGTAAGTGTATCCCTAGGTTACACAAAAGATGGACATGTTGAATGACCTTAGTAAGCAAATGGAGAATATCGTTGATACACTGAAGGCTAAGGGTGAAGAATTGACATTTGATGAATTCAACATGCTGATAGGGGATTTTTTTACACCAATGTAGAATGGGGTGGATGCTTGGAATGATATTGAGTCATCCTTGAATAATACTTTCCCAATCCTTGACAACTGATAATAAAATTATTTTCTTATTTTCCATAAGCTAGATACAAGTTAATCTTTCCTTCCATTATCTTTTTCTCTTTGTTGAAAATAATAGTGTTTCCAGGACATACAACATGTTTAGTGTGGGGTAATGTTGAGCCCAAAATGACTAAGTCCCAAAGTAGAAGATGAACGTTCGTAGAAGAAGGCACGGTAGAAAAGAAGGTGCATGGAGAAGAGAACACAAGAAGAAATATGTGGATGCAAATAATCTAAATAGTTTAGTTTGAGTGAAGGGATTGAATAAATATGGAGCACATGATGGTTGGTGAATGGAAGAAAAAGAGGATTCTAGGACTTAGCCACATTATGAAATATGGTGTTGCATGGAAAACATGTGAGGAGGCGAGGCATGGCATGATGAGTGGATAAGGTTAGAACTTGGAGTCTTACAACTCAAGGAAAGAATATTCTAGGAAAATAATATTGCATGATGTAATTATTATTTTTAGTGGAGGCTAATCAAGGTTTTAGTGAGCTAACTCATGTACTCGATTATGGAGGACCATGATTCCATCTAGCATGTGGCCTACCCATGAGTGAAGTTGAGGTGGTAGAGGAGAGATAATGATTCTATTTAAGAATGTGTTTGGGTCCAAAATAAGTGGTGAATATGTGTAAGGATAAGTAGAGACATAGGTAGGAATGAGGGGTGATATAGGAGGAAGAAGTTGTGTGTTGCAAGGCATGAGATATTCAGGGTCTATATTAGAGAACACGGATAAAACCTTTTGAGCAGAGTTTGTTTGTAGAGATACGGTGTTATTTCATAATGTAATTAGTCTACTATGACGCTTTTGATGTAAAATGGCTGTCGTAACAATTCAATCAATGAATATGATGGTTTTTATGTATATCTTTGTTTATTTGTTCACACCCTACTATTATTCATATTTCTCATTGTTCGATCTGATTTCTTTTTGATGTTGTAGTATTTAATTTTACATTATGGTGCATCTATGCTTAGATCTTATTTTTCTAGAATGAATACATGTATTTATTTTTTGTAAAAATTCCTCCATTAATGGTGAAGCATTCATAAAGGCTCGTATAAAGGAGGGCATCGATCCATCGTGCACGCCTTAGATGAGTGCCCAATCAAGACTAGGTGATATGCCAACGATGCGCTTGGGGATTTTATCATGTTCGTATAGTTTGTACACACTTGGCCTCGAAGAGGGATTCTTCTCACTCTTCCCCATTTTGGGGGAAAGCATGGAGTTTTCCCTCATGTGTTGTTTGTTTTGGTTGTTGTGTATGTGAATTAGTGTGTTTGTATATTTTTTCCACATCCCTATTCACTTGTGCAAACCGAGGCATACATAATCTCTCTCCCATGGGCTTAGAGGGAGGATATAATTTCCTCCATGTGTTGGAGATTACATGTAATGATGCCAATAGGTTGGAAGGTAGTAAGGCCCTTTTATCTTGTGATATGAAGACCAATTTAGAGTGAAAAACATGAAGATTTATCTTATTGAAGAAAAGATAAAAGATTTTGACATAAAATTCTTTTATATCCTTTGTTTAGTTGTCTTTCACTAATAAAGAGATTGGATGGTTGTAGTTGAAAGGAAAAATAGTTTAACCTCTCCTTAAAAATATATTTTGTTGTATTGAAACTTTGATTCTTTTAAGTTGAAATAAACTCCCACTCTTACTTTTGTGAAAGTTTTGTAAACATGGATTCATGTGGAGAATAGGGATGCATGTGGTATACAACAAATTTGTATCCTTGTTTTGTTCTTTTTCATTATTGAATAGAGATAAAATATCTCTCGGGGTTGGTTTGTTATATTATCCAATGATGTTTTATTGTATGGGATATGGAAATAAATAATGCAGATTTAGATGTGATTCTTAATCTATACTAGAAAGAAGTGTAAAATGATGGTAAAGTTTTAGTTTTGATTCAACCTCAAAGGAAATTTTTATTGTATTCTTGATTTTTTAAAAAAACTTGGAGATCGGGAGTATAGCTAACATGTTGTAAATTTTAGCTATGTCTCGTGTTTATGCTTTCATGATATTAGTGTAAAAAAACTAATAAAGTTGTATTTGAAAAACTTTCTTTTGAATAAATCTTTGCTTCTTGTCTTCACAACTGAAGGTTATAGTCCATCTCTCGTTATTGAATGCTTGAATTGTTATCTTATTGTATTAAAGATCTTTTGAAAGGAAAATAAGATAGAAATTTTCAATAAGTTTAATTCCTTTTATGTAACGCCTTCCTCCTTATTTCTATAATAATTTCAAACCTAAAATAAAGAATGGGATTAAAAGTTACCAAGTATATAGGAAACACAATACATTGGTATATATAGATAGTTCACCCCATATAAAATAATTTGGTCATAATTGCCCAACCCATGGGAAGATATTAGAAAATTTAACTTTACACCTAAATGTATTACTAAGTTCTTTATATATATATATATATATATATATATATATATATATTAAAAAAGATGAGATCTCATATTGTTTTGAACTAGTTTCTTTTATTTTTACAATAGGGATTCTTGAGTAAACAAACACACACACACACACACACACACACATATATATATATATATATATATATATATATATATATATGTATATATGTGTATGTATGTATATATATATATATGTATATGTATATATGTACCTGTATCATATATGTATATATACATACATACATGGATATACATATACATATATATATATGTATATATATATATATATATATATATATGTGGGTGGGAATATGCACCCGACCTGCCACCCTCCCCCTCCTTGGATTCCCAATGGGTTGTGGTGTGGGTCACCACACCACAATCGTCCCTCCCAAACTGAACCATGCCTTCCCTTCCTCACACACCACTTTTGAGCCCCCACTCACCTCTCCCCCTCCAACACGGTAGCCTCCCTTTATTAGAATTGAATCTATAACATATATTTACTCTGGATCAAAATATCTATAACACAAATTTTAAATAAATATGTAACTAGTTTTCCCTGGTTCAAAAAAGATAAATTAAATAAATAAATAAATAGATATGTTATTTGATGGAGGGTTTTAAAATAAATATATACAGATTTAAATATCCATAGTTATTATCAAACTATCTCCTCTACAATTGGCTACCACTTGGAAATGCAAAAAGGAAGAAATGAATAAAATGAGCAATGGAAGAAAATAATATACAAGTTTAGAGCAAAGGAATATAAGGTTAGGTTAAAGGAATTTGGTTTATTTTTTGGAACTCTAAAGATCTAGGGTGTGGGAACTTTTAATCCAAAGGACAAAATTTTTTTTTTGGGATGGGTTACTTTTTATGTGGGCCTTTTAATGTTGACATTTCCCCCATCTAAATTTTTACAAATCTTTATTTTTAGTACTTCCTCCTTATTATTTGAAATAATAATGTAGCTTTAGAGTTTTTAAGAATGTAAAATGTGTGGGTGCGTATTATAATATTTATAAACATATATGTTAAATAATATAAGTTAGGGATGGTAGGAGTTTTATGAATATTGAAGCCAAAATTGTCACCCCATATACATCCTTTATAGGGTTTGGTGTCTAACGTAAGTAACCATGGACCCCATTATATTGTAAGTTATTTAATATTGTGTTAGAAAACTTTGGACTTATCTTTTACCATGGTGTATCCTTCTCGAGTACCTAAAATAATAATAATGAACTTATATACACTAAAACGTGTTGTGGATTTATGAATCGAATAAATAAACCATAATGAATTGGATTATTCTAGATAATTCCTTCCTAGCGAGGGACTCCCATCGTTGTTTCCACCCACCAATGAAATATGGAGAGGTAAATTTTAAATCATGAAATCCATGACAAACCCTCAGGTTAGAGTCATCTATTATCTAGAACTTTCAGATATTGATGACTTATCCATTGGAGTCGTAAACTAGGAAGAATTATTAATGAAATTAATTTTTTTGTGGTGGCACGAGAACTTTAAGCTCATCAAAAAATAATTCCGGATTTTCTAAGTCCATGTATGGTATTTAGTATGTCAAATTGGGGCATTATAGATAACCTAATAGATCAAGGTATGAAATATCTTTCAGTGGTTATTGTTTCACTTATAATGGATACGGTCATAAACTTAAAAGGAATGTAGGAGGTATGCTAGAGAATATCACTCTTAGAGGGATAGTAGGATTGATCAATAAAATAATGTAGAGTTCTTCTGACTTTCATGAAAAAGGTCGTGTT